>VDFB02183168.1:0-15342 GCA_007258455.2 Sequoia sempervirens | reverse complement strand
TTTGGGGTTTTGACTATATTACAAAGTAACTATAGCTTATATAAGACAACCACTTAATACCAATATAGGAGGACCTTATCATGCTATAATTATACAAAGTGTACAAATCCTACGTTTCAATTTGAGAAATTATATGAACATCCAAATTCCAAAAGTGAAAATCTCGCTCTTAAATTGTAATACTTTTTAATGAAATTTGGTTTTAAATAAATAAATCACAATTAAATATTTTGTTATGTCTAACATTATTTTGGAGATACATGAAAGGTGAATAGAGTGTACTAATGAAAATTTAAAGGAGTGAAAATTGTAAGAATGTAGTCATAATCAAGACATAAAATTTTAGAATTATTTAGGATAGACTAGAAATATAAAATAGTTGTAAATGAATTATTACCAATATAATATTATAATTGAAAATTAAGGAAATATGATAAAATTGTGTTCCTTAATGAATTTAAACTAGAGAATACAATGAATTCAAATCTAGTAATTAGAAAAGTATACTAGAGCTAGTGAAAGAGAGTTTTGATTCAACAAATTATTAATGTTAAGTTACAAAAATTGTCACTTGAAGCTTTAGGCTAGATGATTTACATACAAAATGCTTAAAATCTTATAAATTACAAATAGACAATTTAATATTTTCATGATGATAAAATACTCTACTTGTTGTGACCTTGCATTTTACTTCAAATTTGATCATATTGTACATTTAATGTTTATATTAAGTAAGCAATATTAGTAAACAAACATTATTTTAGGAGATTTTTCTTTATAAAAATAAAATCACATTTATTTTAAATGAAAGACATAAAGCCTAAAATATATTATTTTCATGATGATAAAATACTCTACTTGTTGTGACCTTGCATTTTACTTCAAATTTGATCATATTGTACATTTAATGTCTATATTAAGTAAGCAATATTAGTAAACAAACATTATTTTAGGAGATTTTTCTTTATAAAAATAAAATCACATTTATTTTTTAAAAACTCTTCCTTAATTGCCACCAAATATTTTTTAATTTTTGTTTGAAAGGGTTTTATCATTTTATTACAGATAATATATTTAGAAATAAAGTATAGACTTTTAATACAATACATCTACAAAGATAAAAAAGGATAAGATTTTTTAACCCAAGGTGTCTCCACATCTTAGAACAAGGTGAGCTAAGGCGAGACTAATCCTTGGGGATGCACCAAACCACTCGTCGAGCTAGATACATCTGGTAAAGACCGAGCCTCAGAGTTGAACCCAAGACCTTGAGAAGCAAGCCCAAGACTCAAGCTAACTCTACTTCTATGCGAACTATTTTATTTTATAATTATTATTCAACACTTTCTTCTATTTTTAAATGAAAGACATAAAACCTAAAATATATTATTAAAATTATAAAAGATTACATCCCAAAAAGTTTAGATATAAGAATATACATCTATGCATCAGCAAGAGAGCTCATCAAAAAGAGCATTAAATGCTTTAGAGTATAAAAAACAAGTAATCAATGAAGACAAAACCAGAGATCAACATACATAAAACCAATTTTCTCATGAATCAACACTTTAAAAACTATAAATATAACCAACTATCAAAATGAAAGTTTTATGATAATAATGAATAATGGATTCTTTTAGTCAATCCAACTATTATTAATATAAAATAAATCTTTATAATAATTTCAAGATCTACTAGACATAAATATAAATATAAATAAAATAAAATTTAAAATATATTTTTTAAAATAAATGATAAATTAAATGAGCTGGTAAAAACTATGTATAAATAGGAAGTTATCAAAGCAATATGTTACTTTGACTAAAATCTTAAATATGGATTTGCACATAGATATATGATTCAAATTTTTTAATAATATTGATGAAGAAACAATTATTAGCGTATGAATAAATAGAGAAACACAACTTGTCATATGGACAAAGGTTACAAGTCTTATAGAATCAAGTCTTAAGTTAGGGCAATCATATAATGATAGACATACACAAAGAGTATTTGAGAAACTGGTTAAAATTTCAAAACATAAGAAAAATTTAAAGATAAGAAGACATGATCATTAAGCTTTGATATATATATATATATATATATATAATGAATAATGAATTCTTTTAGTCAATCCAAACTTTATTAATATAAAAAAAAATCTTTACAATAATTTCAAGATTTACAAGACGTAAATATAAATAAAATAAAATCTAAAATGTTTTTAAAAGTATATTATAAATCAAATGGGCCGGTAAAAACTATAATATATTTATAATGTTGCATAGTACGAGGGGAGGCTACTGCATGGTACTAGGGGTAGACTGCTGCAAAGGACTAGAGACAGCTTCCTCTGCAAGACCATAAGCCTCAGTCATGGCAAAGGACACATTGTTCTCTAGATCATTGGACTCTAGAGATAAGTGTTCTATTCCATTGAAGCTCTACCATATTGACAATAGTTTAGAAGAAGAAAACAAATTAAAGTACTATTTACAAAACAAATGTTCAAGGTTTTCCAATTAGCTGTAGAAAAACTATAATGTGATTTGAAAGTCTAACAAGAAAGACAATCAAGGCTTCTACGATAGTGTACAAAGAAATTGTTTAAGAACTAAAATAAAGTATTTTTCTTTATAATTGCTTAAAATGAAACAAATGTATTTCATCCTCAAAATAAATCACAAACTTTGATATAAATTATGGTTGTATTTGAAAGTTTTAGCATAAGCATTGAAAGAGATGCTGAAAGTCTCAATAGTTATCATCAAACTCATTTTTTCAATGTCACACAGAATCTTAAAAAAAAAAAATGTTTATGTATGCCCAAAATAACCATGCCAATAGTTCCCAAAATGAGATTTGAATATCCCAAAATGTATACACAGTTGAAACTTGTAACTAACATCAGTCCCATTTTCTGCCATGAATCTAAAAACCATCACAACAAAAAAAAAATACTTGAAATTTTATCTCTGTAAAACACAAAATATAAATCATAGCTATGATAAAAACTATCTGCTCATATAACTATCTATAAAAGGCACGACAATTTAGTCAAATATGAATAGAAGTGAAAGGAACAACTTGTATACCATTGTCAATTTTGTGTGCAGACTTGTGGGTAGAAAAGTTGTTTTCTTCTTGCTCTGTGACCATAATGCCTGCTGTTGATTTTTTCATGAAAACTTTGTGCTCTTTCATTCTCTTCTACAATTTAGAACAGTCTTGCTTGACACCTCAATGGATTCTTCTTCACCACTGGATAGCTGTCACTTAAATAGAATCAATGCTTTCATTGTTTACACATTTGTACTTATAACATTGGATTGCCTAAAAACCGAAGAGAAAAATGATTATTTTCCAAAGGAAGTGTCATCAAATATACAACCACCACCACCACCATTGAGATCATACAAAACCTGTGTTGCACAATCATTAACCAACCTGCTATAAAAGTTGGTGAAGTTGCTCTCACCCTTCCGTTTTTATCAGATGTTTGATTCTAGCTACCGTTATATAGTAGGTCTGATTGTTTATAGTTGTAGTAGAAATGCTCATGACTGAAGTATTATAAGTTGTCTACCAATTTTATCAGTTTTAATTCCACGGAGATGTAGCTTACATTAAAAGATTTTCTGCATCAAAAAGTGCTTCCAATCCATCCAAAATTGGACCCCTACCAACAACCAGGGAAGTCTTTAGTTTCTTCTCAAAAACTGGGACCCTTGGCTTCCGACAAATGAAATGAATAAGATGAAAAAACTCTGAAACAACAAAATTATTCTATTTCTCCCAGTGCTATACTTCCCGCTCTCTGTTTCATGCATGCAATGTTATGTAATCTAGTTTTCTTCTTTATTTGAGAATTCACTCTCTGTTTCAGGCATGCAAAGTTATGTCATCTAGTTTTCTTTACTAGATGCTCTGGATTGTCTTTTGTTGGATTCTTCCAAATCATAGAACTCCTTTTGGAATAATATGATCTCACTTTAGAGAATTTTTTTCTGATTTAAAATTCATTTGCCAATTTGCAATTTCTGACTAGCTTGGAGATAGCTTGTTCTTGACTGAAATAGGGCTACTAAAATGGGTAGCAGACACTCAACAGTGAAAAAGAAGATCAAATTTTATTACTGATTTTAGCAACCTATATCTAATGTTTTAAAGATAAAGCTGAAAAAACTAAATTCAATTGACATTGTGCAGTACCATAGATCAGCATTTTGCTCTGACAGCCAGTAATCATTCCACCATGTGTTAAAATTGATCACTCTAATAAGTTGAATAATTAGAAATATCCTGAAAAGTCAAATAGCAAAATAGACTTGTTAAGAATTCTTAGAAAGCAAGAATTTCTGAGGGACAACATAAAAATATATTTTAAGATCCACCATGAGGGAAGAATTGAAATGGAGTTTACTGGCATCAGTTAAAAAATGTTTTCATAAGCATTTTCTGCAAAAGCCTTTTGTTTAGGTCGAAATTGGAAGGACGTGTTTTCATATATGTTCTTATATGTTCTGTGGCATATCAAACAACTGAAATCACAATTTCTACTAGAATCATCCAACCATCTATTTCCCTTTATATGTAAAATGGTTGCTTTAAATTTACTTTTTCCTTAATAGATATATTTTTGCACCTAAAAGACAAATATTTCCCCAAACAGAGAAGGAATAGGAGCATACCCAGCACCAAATCTGGCTACTGCACCTGCATCAATAGTTGAATAAATATTTAGCGTAATGAATGCGTTCCATAAAATAATGTACCAAAAAACATAATGAGGAGGAATAGTAGGCTGGCATTTATCACATTAACACGGTTTGTAGGATTCCAATAAATCCTTAAAAAATCTGAATTCTGATTGGCCAGTGCAGCGTGCATTAATCACCTTTAAAGTTTGAAGCCTCCGCAATAGTTCTATCTAATAAACTTTCATAATATCAAATTGCGAATCCATGGAAAAAAAAAATTCAAAACCAAATCGACTCCCTTAAAGTATTTTTGTCCCCACTTTTTTTTCAGCACAATAAATACTAGCACTGTTGTACAACCTGCTACATATGAAAGTCCCACTCCCATCTCATACCCCACACTTTCCTCATTCTGCACTTGTTCATTAATAAATGTAGAAATGGGAGGAGGACTATAAGCAAATTCTGGCCAAGAGTATTTCTTTGGAAGAGGGCACCCCCATAAATTAGGATTGTCTGTATATGATGATTCATTGAATGTTACCATGTGTCCTCCTTGTGGTATACTCCCTGAAAGGTTGTTATTGGAAAAGTTAAGAGCTCCCAAGTAACTCAAAGAACCAAGATCTAGAGGAATTTGTCCAGAAAAATGGTTTGTGGAGAGATCTAATGATTCCAGCCAAGTCAGTTGTATGATACTATTTGGAATAATACCATTGAAATCATTCATTGAAAGGTTGAGCGGCTTCAATCCCTTCAATTTTCCTAAATCAGAAGGAAGAACCCCTTTCAATTGATTGTTTGAGAGGTCTATGGCCACCATGGTGGGGAATTTATATGTGTAGTGCTCATCTCTGCCTTTGGAATTCATAGTCAATCCATTCTTATATGTGTATGTGCTTGGTTGTTGTATCAAGTAGTATTCTCCTGTAAATATTCGAAGTTGAACCCTAGAAAATTCCTGATGTGTTTCTGCCAACATTGCTTGTAAACTAAAAATGTTGTGTGGTATAAAACCTGATAGTCGATTTGAAGAAAGGTCCAATATTTGTAAGTTCTTCAACTGCCCAATTTCTGCAGGAACACTACCTGTAAAATTATTCTTCCTCATTTGTAACACTTTCAGCTCTGAAAGGTTTCCTATTGACTTTGGAATGTGGCCCTCCAACAAGTTTTTCCCAACATCTAAAAAATATAATTTTGTGCAGTTTGATATGGAGGGAGGGAATGATCCACTCAGCTGGTTATTCTCTATCAGTAATGACTTTAGTTCACTTAGCTTACCAAACTCGTATGGAATCATTCCCCTCAAATTATTATCCCTGAAATTCAGCATTTGAAGTTTGGAACAATTGGCTAAGCTTGGAGGGATAATTCCATTAAAATAGTTATCTTCCAAACTTGCAATCTCTAGTGAAGAGATTCCCTGTAACTTTGGAGGAATATTCCCTGTCAACAAATTGTCATTGAGCAACAATACTTTTATATCAGGAGGCCAAATTGATGGTATCTGACCGCACAATGCATTCCTAGACATATCCAAGACCGCCAATGGATTCCTAGCTGATGTATTTAACAAAAGACAACCTTGGAGATTATTTGATGTGAGATTGATGTAGAGAAGACCCATATCAAGTAGCCACAAAGGAATTTCTCCAACAAGATTGTTGTCAGATAATTCCAACTTTACAAGTGAGAACTGAGTTGAAATCCACAATGGGATTTGACCATCCACCTTACATTATCTCATATATAACCAGATTAATTGGAATGAGGGAATCCAAGTGGTGCTAATATTAAGTACACAATTTGATAAGTACAAAATTTCTAATTTACTGGGGTTGTGAAAGAAAGCCTCTGAAATTATCTGTTGGCCGAGAAATTATCTGTTGGCCGAGACTAACATAGTGAACTGAAGAAGGTAGCGCTGAAGAAGCAATACTCTTGTTGAATGCATTCCCAGCAGCTCGGAGCATCACAAGAGAGGAGAGGAGGGAAGAGTTCCATTTAGTTGGTTGTAAGATAGACCCAAGTGTTTCAGCATAGAGAGACCTCCCAGGGAATGTGGGATACAACCACTTAATGATTTATTGGAAACATCAAAATATTTGAGTGAGGAAATCTTGCCCAAAGAATATGGAATATTACCACTCAAGTGATTTCCACGAATATATAGCCTGATTAGAAAAGATAGATTACCGAGATAGGACGGTAAGCTTCCATTCAGTTGGTTGTAAGAAAGATCAAGCTCTCTAAGGTTGCTGAGCATACAAATAGTACTGAGGACAGTTTCACCTTCTAAATTATTATATGATGAATCAAGGACAGCAAGAGAAGAAGACATATTTGCAGAAGACAATGAAATATTCCCACTCAACCTATTATAAGATAGATCCAGTTCTATGAGAGAAGAGAGTTCTCCCAAGCACGGAGGAAGAGTACCTGTTAATCCCAAGTCAACTAGGCTTATGGTTGCAACAAAAGTGAGGGTACATAAGCTCTGAGATATGACACCACCTTCCATTACAACACCACCCTGTATCTCAACACCGATTACATGATAGGTGGTGCTATGACATGTTATGCCATTCCAGAGACAGCAATCTCTTCCCTTCTCCCACAAGCTCAGATTAGAATGAAAAGAATAATTTAAGGCGTCTTTGAATTGAAGAAGAGCTTCCCCTTCCCTCTGAATGCATCCGCAGCAGAAGCGGAGAAGAAACAGGGGAATGACAGTGAAGATAAATAACTTTGTTCCGGGCGCCATGAGTTTGGGCGATTTGGTAGGTATTGAGAGGGCAACTAACTATAAAGAAGGGGGAATTAACTGGGTCAACAAAGGCAACTATATATAATATGATCAAAAATGGATTTTGGGGACTCAATAAACAATAGTGTGGATATTTTAGGAAAATTCATGGCCAACAATTCCTTTGTCATGGAAAATTTACCACCACCAACCATCCAAGGAAAGCGGTGTAGGAGCACCTGGGAAAATACTAGGTTTCCTAGAAGTTTTGTATGAAGTTCTATTTTGGTTGTGTTGTTTTTAGGTCATGTTGACCATTTTGTTACCATTTGGTGGAGAAGGAATAAAACTTGATCTGTTATGATCAATGGATTGGGAGGTGGAAAGCATGGATGGGTTTTGAAGCTCTAACTTGTCTAGGTTGCCAACCTTGTCAAAGGTTAGAAAACACAATGGGTTTTATAATTTGCATCATTAGGTCATCTATGGGTTCGACAAGAAGAACTTAATTATTTTGGGGGCCTATTTAAGACATGGCTCGACCATGAAATAGGGTTGGAGGCATTATTGTTGGAGTGAGATTTTGAGAAGTTGAAGGAAACAACGTTCTGAGAGACAATTTTCTGAGTTTTGCATTCAAATTGTGCTTTAATGGAGTAACCCTGTTGTTATTTTGTTTATAGAATGTAGTGTTAATATTGTACAAGCTTGGTGTGCCATCCATTTGTATTTGTAGATCATTTTCATCTTTTATTTGTAAATAGTTTATTTTCTATTTTTTCTGCCCTGAATCAGGTAGTTTTGAGAGAATGGAGTCCTATAGCACTTCCCCAGCGTACAAATTGTACGGCCTTTTCATAATAGTGTCTAGGCTCCCTTAGTGTAAATATTATAGCTTGTAGGGCTTGTGGGATTTCAGGAGATGCTAGCAAAGTCATGCCCTAGGTGAGCCAGGCAGGGTCCGACTAGGGAAGACAGCGAGAAAAAGACTCATTTCTTGCAGGGGTATTAAGATTTTGGAGAAATTCTTTTTGGTGAATTTTTTTGAGGGTCTTGGCAATGCTTGGTAGTCAGGAGGAGGTTCTATCAAGTCGTTTGGAGGGAGAACTTTTTGACAGTCTGAAATCACCTGGGAAAGCTTACAAACCCTAGCTTTTGGGTCAATTTTGTGTGTGGACAGTGTACGGGCTGAGCAGGTTTAAAACCCTAAAAATCTTTAAGGTGTAGGCATGAGAAACACAAACCCAAAACAAAGAACCTAGGTCTTTTGGTGGGTTTAGGAGAAAATTTCCATTTACCTCGGGTAAGAGGCCTAATTGGGGCTCTAGGCTTGTAGCCTTTCTAACCCTAGGAAGGGATTTTGTGAAAGCGATGGTTAGTTGGAGTCTTGTGATGGAACAAGAACCCTAGATTGATCACCTTGAAGCTATTACAACATCTACACACCCCTGCAAGAATCAAATTGAATGTTGAGAGGATTTGGCCTTTAGGGAAGAATAAGGGTCAATGGTGAGATAGTGGCAAGGCACCAAGGTTGGCTTGGTAGAAGGAAAGCATGTTGATAGTGGGGTTGGTCAATAGGAGCAGTGGCACCTAAACCAGAGGCAGGACCACTAGGACAAGGTGGAAGAGACACCTAGGAGTTCTTAGGAGCAAGGACTCAGAGCATGGGGCAGTGAGTGCCTCATCCAACCCTAACCTATCAAAACTCACTACCAACAATTCATCGTCGTGGATAATTCATGGCATATACAATTAGAAATTGTTGGTGGTGAATTTTCCTTGGCGATGAATCATTGATGTTGAATTTCCATCCCAATGAATTGCTGGTGGTGAATTTTCTTCAAGATGAATTTATCATACCAATTTGACATTAAATTGTTGGAGATGAATTGCTTGAAGTAAATTGCTCACGGTGAATTAACCTGAAATCATGTGAGACATACAGCCACAGCCATACAATGCTAAACAACCATGCTGCAGACATTATATCTTGAGTAGAATAAAAAATAGAATGCTATTCACAATTTTACATTAACATAATATAATTCGAATGATTTTTTTAATCTTGTAAAATATTTGTGGTTTCAACAAGATTATTGGTCAATTTCAATGCTTCTCAAAAATAGTGAATTTTTTAATTTGAGTAATCTATATGGACCCATTTAAACATGGTCTTCAGCATGATAAAGACATGTAACACTTCTTGTTTGACCAATTGACTGGTCGAACCTAACGTTTCAATTTAAAAGTGTAACTCCCTTTCCAAGATACTCTTACACACTGCCCAAAATATGCAGTCCAAGATATTTTTTCAAGACTACTTCATAATCTCCTCTTTACACATGTTATCTTTCATCCCTTATAACTTCTTAGATAAGTGTTAGACTATATAATATATGGAATCCTCTAAATTCTTCTTGTGAGGTGCCACATTTAAGGAGAACCCAACATTACAAATTTTGTAATATTAAGTAATTTTAATTGTTTATGAGATTTTGTAAGGTGGTACAACACCAATTCTGAAGTAAATATCTGAATTATCATTTATAAAATAATATTTACACATATTACAAAAAAAAAGTGGGTGGAAAAAGTCACTTAGTCTTAAACAAATTTTCAGTTGTTATATATAGGCTAAAAAGGAACACAAAAGAAGAAAGAAGACTAATTACTAAAGACACAACTACCATAACTAATTTACACCAAATAAACTTATTTGTGTTCATTAACTTAATAAAAATATTAATAGTTCATTTTTCAAAATTTCAACCTTATAAATATGTACTTTCTATCTTTTATTATTGTCATACCCACTTTTTAACATGTGGAATTGAACACAAACTTAGTTTAAAAGAATATTAATTTTTTTAAATTATATCATGGCCAACACACAACACTAACATGCACACATGTTGACATTTCATGTTCAACGTCATCACAAGGGTAATTCCCTTTATGGTAACAATATTAAAGAAAAATGGCCAGATCTTCTAGACAAGACACAACACCTAATGTTGACTAAAACTAAATAAATCAATTATGTTAAATAAATGATTAATCCAAATTGTCAATTTTAGTCTTGCAATAAATTAAATAATTATTAATAACAAGATCCACTTTTGAAAGCATTAAACTATTCTCATGAATTAATCATACCACTTTATAAATTAATCACTTTAAAGATTAAATATTATTCTTACAACAGATTAAACATTTGATTAATAATCAAACTTTATAGTACATTACTTTTTTTATTCAAATAATCTATTGCTTTTAGAAAATATTATTATTTAAGATTTAGTCTACCCTCTAGATGTATTGAACTAAATAAAAATCATTTTACCTTTTTCTAACATTTAACTTAATTGCAGCAGGTAAAAATATGGAGCACACGGGAGTGGGCAGGAGAAGACACGGAGGAGGCAATTTCAAATCTGAGGAGGCTAATCAGGGTGGAGGCGATGAGGATGGGGATTCAAGGCTTCCGACTGCTGATATTGTGCATGTTTCTCTCCCCTGTTGTGTAGTTGGGCACAAAGAAGGGTGTGAGAAAGGGCCACTCTTTGAAGCAAAAAGTTCCCATTTCTGCTACTTGTGTTGCTAAAGATGTCGAAGATGATGAAGAAGTTGGTGTAGAGGTTTTGGAGGAAGATACTTTTTGTCGCCCTCTTTCCCTTGCTGCCTCTAGAGGGCCTGTTGGTGGTGACGGTTGTTCTGTGGCTAATGAAGACGCTACAAAAAGACTCGTTGTTGTGATGGATACCACTATAGATGTAAAAGGTGTGCCTTTTGGTTCTTGTTGTTCATAGTCCCAACGGTAGAACCTTGCTTCTTCTGCTTTCTCTAAAGATGTTGTTGATTACGGTGTTGGAGATGAGGTTTCTTATGCTTGTGAGGGAGGTAAGGGGTTTTCCCCTGTCTTTGCTCTCTTTTCGTTGGTAGATTCAGATTGTGAGGATTTGGATGTTGGGTGGGAGGTTGAAGACCCTCTTTCCCCTCCTACCCTGTCTAATGAGGGGGATTCTCCCGATGAAGAGGAGGAATTCCTCATGGATCTTTTATTGGAGGCTCGTCAGAAGGCTAAAAATATTGTTGAGGTGCCTGTGTCTAAGGCCATTGATGATGCTTAGTTTTTGGGTTTGAGGAAAGGTTTCCTTTTCCCCTCTAAAGATGCCTTGCCCTACACGAAGGATAGTTTGGGTTTTTCTCTTCCCCATTCTCCTAATCTAGTGGAGTGTAGCTCTTAGTAGTTGGTGGGTGATTCTCTAGTTGTTGTTTCTCCTGATGTGTGCAGGTCTTAGCTGCTAGTGGATGAAGTTGTTCCTCTATTTGCTGCATAGATGTTTCTACAATGTTGAATGGCTTTTTCCTTTTGTCCTTTTCTTGTCAAGAGGATTGTTCTAAGATCTTGACCGATGGCCCTTGGTTTTTGGGGTTAAAATGGATTAAGTCTTCAAAGCTAGTCACTGGGTTTCAATCCTATGATTGAATCCTTCAAGTTTCCTATTTGGATCTGTTTACATGGGCTTCCCTGGGAATTCTGGAATGAAAAGATTTTCATGCTTATTGCTAACTCTTTTGGGCAATACAGAGCTATTGATAGGACCACTAAGTTTAAAAAGTGGTTATTATATGCTAGATTTTGTGTGTTTGTGGAGAAAAATCTAAAGTTTCCCACTCAAGTTACCTTGTCCTCCAAACTTGGTGTCTAAGTTAAGTAGTTAGACTTTGAAGAATCCCTTGTTATCTGTCTTTCTTGTGGTAAAGTGGGTCATTCTTCCACTACTTGTCACAAGAATGAGAAATATCACTTTGTTTATGTTGGGAATAGGATGCCATTTAATTTCAATCCTAAACATATTTCATGTACCTCCTAAGTCCTTGGAAAGTGTTCCCCAACACTAGGATTATAAAGCTCGATTAAATTAGAATGAAATGAACATGTAAATTGACATTTGTGATTATTCCTAAATGATAGGAACATGTGGGGACATCCAAGAAGAGCTCCTACAAGATAGGAGCACATGGGGCGCCCACATGGAAGGTGGAACCCACCTTGCTTTAGTTAACTATTTGGAGGATTGATAACACTTTAGTAATGCATGTTTTGATCCTACAAATTAGGGATTGATATTTACATGAGTGGAGTGGCACTATCAGTTTAGTAAACTCAGTTTAGTTCAATTCAGATCAATTTAGTTTAGTTCAATTTAGTTATGGTTTAGTTATCTTCAGTTGCATGTAGTTATTTTGAGTTGAATGCTAGTTGACTTGAGTTGACTTGAGTTGCATGACTAATGACTTTAGTTGCATGATAGATAACAGGTGGATACTTTCAGTTAAGTGGGGATGATCAAGCATGCATAATGTTTGCATGAATTGGTGGAGAGATATGTTTCAATTAACTAAGATTGACTTGGGTCCACCTTGGGCACCCAAGTTGGAATCTTTCAGTTAACACCTTTTACATGAGAAGATATTTACAAGGCTCAGTCAAGTGGGCCCATTCTTGGGTGCCAACTTTGAGGTGAAGTTTGCATGATATCTTCTTGACCAAAGTTCAGTTAAGTGTTCAGTTTAGGGTGCCTAAATTGAGGAAGAATTTGGTTTGACTTCATATTACATTGCGGAACTCTACTTTCCCAATCTAGGTGTAGATTTTTGTGAGGAGCTTTATGCTCTTGTATTGTACAACTCTTATGAGTTTACATGCTCATATTATTGTCTATTAATTGCAGCAAGTGTATGAGAGTTCCATGAGAGTTTATTGCAAGTTGTGAAGAAGGATTGTTAAAGGAAATGAATCATATCAATCAAGGATTGATACAGTATTATGATAATCTTGTTCTAAGGTTAAATAATACAAGTACTATTAATTCTGGTGGAGATTTTTCCCGAAAGGGTTTCTCCACGTATATGTTGTGTGACTTCTATCTCTTTGTCTCATTCTTCTACAGTCTTTTGTCTCTTTCTACAATTGGTAAAGTTGATCTAAACAAATTAATCATACATAAAGAATTGTGACAAAGAACATTTAATTAGATCTACAATCTCAAAGTTTTACAAGTTTTAAGCTACAATATTACCTTCATTTACAACATTTCATATCAGAGCTAATGGTTGGTTAGGGTTTGGGATGCGCTTCTCTTAAAAGTTTGAAGGTTTTTTGGCTGTAGTGGGAGCTTTTACTATTGTGTTATTGTATATTTGTAAAAGAAGTGTGTTACAATGAGTTCTACTTCTCATCTAGATATTGAAAGATTCAATGGATCTAGTTATGAGATGTGGAAACTAAAAATGGAGGATCTCCTTGAAGAGAGAGAGATCAGTGGTTAGATTTTTGTAATGAGACAAATCCATCTACAACAATGTCAGATGAGGCTTGGGCTAAGCTTGATAAGAAGGAAAGAGGGACCATAAGGTTATGTCTTGTTGATGCTATTCTCTTGAATGTTTTAGATGAAGCTACTACATATAAATTATGGAAGAGGATAGGTGATATCTATCAAACCAAAAGTCTTACTAATAAGTTGTATCTGAAAAAGACAACTGTATTCTTTAAAGATGAAAGATGGTGATTCTATTGCACATCATTTTTAAATGCTTTCAATTTGATTCTAAGTCAGTTAGCATCTATAGATGTAAATCTAGAAGATGAAGATAAATGCATATTGTTACTTTTTTCTTTACAAGAGTCTTAGGAAAATCTAATTGTTCTATCAGTGGTAGTGGTGTAGATCCTAAGATGGACAATATAATTTCTACTCTCCTATTAGAGGAGATGAGGAGGAAGTCTAAAATGGGATCCCAAGATGCCTTGTTTGTAGGAGGTAGGCTTAAGGAAAAGGAACCTAAGGGAGACAAGAAAGGAAAGGGTAAGTCCAAAGGATGATCTAAAACCCCTGGTAAGAGTAAGGTAAAGTGTTGGAACTGTGGGAAACCAGGACATGTAAAGAAGGATTGTAAGAGCAAGAAAAAGAGTTATGATGCTTCTACAGATAAATCCTCGAATGATGGTAATGATGCATTGATCATTTCATGTTAAATTGTTAGTGATGACTCTTGGCTTATTGATTCAAGTTGCTCCTATCATATGACTCCTAACAAGGAGTAGTTCACTAAGTATATTTCATATGATGGAGGGAATGTCTTCTTTGGAGATAATAGCACAACAAAGATTATGGGCAAAGGAGAGGTAAAGTTGTGTTTCCATGATGGTAGGGTTAAGACCCTTAATGATGTTTTACATATTCCAGGACTTACTAGAAATCTACTTTATGTATCTAAGTTCAATGATTTTGGAATGCATGTGACATTTGAAAAAGGTGGTTGCAGATTGGTGAAAGGGAATATGGTGGTTGCTAAAGGATCTCAAATTAGGACTTTGTTTAAGCTTAATACCACCAATTTGAATAAATCAACCAATGTAACCGAAGCTGAAAATACATGTATGTTGTGGCACCATGAATTAGGCCTACATTGGTGAAAAGGTCTAGGACCATTCTAATAAAGAAATTGGTTGCGGTATTCCTGATTATAATATTGGAAAAAATGATTTTTGTGGGAGAATTGTGTGTTTGAAAGCAATCTAGATCTTCATTTCCTAATGGAACAAATAAAGCTAAAGGATTATTAGAAATTATTCATCCAAATGTTATGGGTCTTGTGGATATCGACTCCATTGGAAAATATAGATATTATTCCACATTTATCGATGATGTCTCAAGATACACCTGATCTATTTTATACAACAAATCTGATGTGTTCAATAAGTTTAAAGAATTTAAGGCTTTAGTTGAGGAACAATCAGATCATAAGATAAAAGTGTTGAGATCAGATAATGGTGGTGAATATTGTTCTAATGAATTTGATGATTATTGTAAGCATGCA
>VDFB02183167.1:0-48557 GCA_007258455.2 Sequoia sempervirens | reverse complement strand
GAAATCTTCCGGAAGGCGTGTGTGATTGATGTTACCTTCTACAACAGAAAACCCAAGAAGGGATTCTTCATCTGCCCGAAAAGCTTCAAAACAATGACCATGAAAAAGAGGCAGACACACCTACTGTTGCAAGATAAGATGGTTCATTTAGGGTTGGTACTGATTTGCGACAAATGGAGTTACAACCCTTTCAACGATTTACCGCATGAGCATATCAAAGTAACTCACAGTCCTCGGCCATACTGGGAAAAGAGACGCAGCCCGCTGGAAGATGAGGATGAATTATTGGTCGATCTAATTCACATCCCAACAGAGGACAGCAGACCACCATGGAATAAGTTCTATTTCATTGTGGCGGATTATAAGGAGGATTGCAAAATGGGAGCCACCCTGTTCAATGAGCTAAGAAGAGAACAGGAATGGAGTATAGAAAAAATTAGAGCCTTCTGGGTGTATCGCCAAGAGACAAACAGCTTGATGCACCTTATGAAAGCATACCTGATGATGAAAAGTTTGAGAAGCTGCGGGATGATGAGCACCCTACTTTTGACTCAAGCGCTAGCGAAGGCGATGACTTCGATGAAGAAGAAGAGGTGGAGGAGGAAGTCGAGACATCGACGTCCTCCGCTCAGCAAAAGAAAAGGTCCACTGGGCAACCTACTTATGTCGCTTCAAATGTGCGACTGAATCTATCAAGAACCTCGCGGACGCTCACCGAGGCTTCGAAAGCAACAAGAGGGTCCCAACAGCAACAGCCAGAGACTGTAGAGGTGGAGGATACTCCGCCCGCTAAGCGACAACGCACGGAAGCTATTATGGGCGCGAGTTCGCAAGAACGCATTGTAGGCCAGGTGCTCACAGCAAGCTAGGAGTTCGAAGTGAGGAACCAGCAACAAGCAAAGAACCACCACCATCCAGTACGCAAGTAAAATTCGCTCCTCCTCTTCTTACTTCTCAATCTTTGGTATCTTCTGCTATTCCCATGGTTCCCCTAACTACAGTTGTTGACCCTCCTTTCTCTGCCGCTACCACAATGTTTGCGGGAGGTTTCTCCCAATTCACCCAGACAGGGCCATCTATCTTAACACCTCCGCGAACCCTGACACCAGCTGCCGCTGCCCAAGTTCTCCTCGCCTCTCTTTCTAAAGGCTCAACCACCATTAGTACCCCTATTGCTACTGCTACCTCGGGTTCGACCCAGTATGCCCAACAAACGGACTCAATTATGACTACCCCATCACCGCAGCAACTGATGAGCCCTTCCGCCGGTTCACAAACCGAACTATGGCAGGTTCCCTTTTTCTTCCCGAAAACTGTCAATCTCCCACCAAAGAAAACGTAGGGGCCTGCCACACTTATATTCCCTTTTGCCCTGCCTCCTGGTGCACCTATTGCAAGCGGACTAGTTCAATCGCTAGGCCAATTCATAGTGCAAGGTGATGCTACGAAGGAAGCGCAGGCCCTTAGGATCCAAAAGCGAAAAGTGAAGGACAACTAAAAGGACACAGAGTCTAAGGTGTATACAGTTTACAATGAAGCGCAACAAACGTTGAATTTCACCACCATGTACCCGAACGTTGTCAAACCACAAGGGGAGATACTGTAGGACGATTATGACATGTATTCCATGGGGCTTGATCTGGCCGTAGCCCGGCCGCAGGACAAGGTAGAACTCATGGAGGAAACATAGCGGGTGGTAACGACTAATTTCCTTCGCTCTAGCCGTCAGTTGAAGAAAAAGGAGTCACTGAAGCTTGTCAAGGAAAGGGTCAATTTCCTAGAAACCAAGGAGAAATCACTAGAAGTAGAGGTTGTGCGTTTGTCAAAAAAAGCGCAAGTAGCAGAGCTAGAACAGAACAAACTCCGAGAGGAGCTTGCAAAGCTCCAATCTGTCGACCCCGCCCTAGTCAATGTGCTGAAGAAAGAGAACCAGGACCTTCTGAATCAGTTAGCCCTAGCGGAGCAAAATCTGCAGCAAAAAGATGAAGAGCTAGCATCTCAGCACGCTTAGCATGAGCAGAGATTAGAAAAGAATAAGGCGGAGTTTGAGGGCCAAAGGGCCCAATTGGAAAAGGAGTTTCAAGAGACGAAGTCGTCTCTTGACACAGAGTTGGCAAACCACGCCCGAGCCGAGGGAAACTAGCTTAAGGAGCTAAGTAACATCGAGGAGCAACTTGCATCCGAGAAAAGGAGAATTGCGGAATTAACAAAGGAAGTCAGCTCAAAGGATGCAGAGATTGCCCTTCTACAGAGCACTCCCTAGGCCCCTGTTGCGCAGCCGGACCTCATCCCAGTAGCTCGGATGCTATACATTTCTTATTGGAAAAAGGTTAAAACCTTCTGCCTAACACTACAGCCAACGCTTCGGTTCATCTCGAAGGCAACAAAATTAAGCCAGGAGGTTCACGGAACAATCGAGCAATTCCCACGGTTCATCACGGAGAAAATTCCTGAAGCGAAGAGTTTGCTAAGCAAGCTATACATGGTCTCTGATGAAGACCTGGCCAAGGCAGGAATTGAAGATCGAGATATTGTTGCCCAGATGGCAAACAAGTTCATCCATTGCCACTCAGCCTTCCTACGAACTAAAGCCGCCGCAGCTACCTTGAACCAGACTATGGATGGCATGCAGGAAAATTTCTCCCGGCTGAGCGAGATGGGTTTGCCGTCCCTGTTTCTTGAAAATGGGTCGATTGCCACAGCCGAGCAAATTGCAGAAAAAATTGAAGAAAAGGAGCAAGACCCAACCGCTTTCCAGAGTTTCAACCAGCCTCCTACCGCAGCAGACATTGAAGTTGTCATTCATCCTCTTGCGCAGCTACTTTTTCATTGCGAGGCAGGAGCCGGTTTACCTGAGGTGTTGCCTTATAAAGAAACACTCGACCTAGGCGGAGCGCAGGAAAATCTGTGCAATATAACGAGACCATCCGAAGATGACTAGAAGCCCCTACAGGCAGCCCTTTCCAAGCTCTAATTTTGTCGCTAATGGATAGCGCTCTAGTTTGCGAACCAGAAAAAATTTTGGGTTCCACATTCTTCAAGCGAAACGCCCCTGATAGTCGCCAAAAGCTGTGAATATAAAATTCACCATGCTCCCTTCGGGTTTTTTTTTTGCTAGGTGCGGGCCTATGCCTTCAACGAACATCATTGGCCCTTTTTGATAAATAACCGCTGCCTCCCCCACTTGTCCGCTCAGCGCTCTCCGAGGAAATTCTCTCTTCTACCGGCTCCCGCTATGCTCCCACGTGTCTTCACCTCAGGTTATTTTAACTACTTCCCTTCACTTCCTCGTCGGGCCCCGCCCGCATGCCACGTAGCTCCCATCGACGTAAATATTTGGCGGGCCCCACAAGCGGCGTCTATACTAAACATTGCTGCTACATGTCACCGCAGCGCAAGCTTTCAACAAAGGGAGGGGAGAACGAGCTACAGGCTGCGCCATGCTGCCATCTGTCTCCTTACGGATGCTTCTTCAACATGATGGATGGAGCGAGCTATGGGCTGCGATGTGTTGCCACGTGTTCTAACTGCCAATGCTAGATGGCGACACTTGTTTTCTCAGGACTTTGTCGGGACCACTGCTATCATTTGCAGGGAATGCACCTAGAGGGAGAGCGACCAAATGCTATGGCTCGAATATTTTTCTTTTGCAACGGCCTGGGGAATCATGACTACTGCATCATTGCTTAGGATTTTGAATCTTTCAGTTATTGCTCCCAGGCAGTGAGAAGGCTCACTATATATGCTGCTCTTTGCTTCGAAGGAGGGGTTCCGAATTAAAAGGTTCCAAGGTTCAGAATTATAGGACTTTAGAGAGACAGCAGGCCTTTTTATTGTTTAGATTATTGCAAGAACTCACAGACTATGCCATTGCTCGACCTCTCTGTTTTCTTATGCTATTGATAAACTTTATACTGTGTCATTATTGTTTGAATGGTTTATTTGCCGAACTTCTATAATTTGAATGCAAGTTTGTTGGTTTAGATCATGTCTTTGACTCCTCTTTTCAGTAAATGGGTGTGAAAATTATTTTATGTCATTGAATGAGTTGTTCATGCTTCAATCTTTAATTTTTGTTATTCTAGGATATAAAAGATTGTTGAACGGGCCCTTAAATCATATCCAAAAGATAGATTTATCGTGGCTTTTATCTAAATTCTGGCGCATCGTCTTAGTTAGATCCTTTATTTTTATATCTGCTTCCTTTTCCCATTCCAAAAAACCAAATATAGAAGAAGCTGACTTCTTTAAAAATTCAGAGGTTACTCAGTTTAGTGCAATAAGTCCCCCATAAACTAAGTTTCCCGCAAAGGGTTGTTACCTTGCCAATTTTTGGCATCAACATTGACCAAGGACATATTGAAGCTGCTACAATCCAGATTTGAGGTCATTTGGAGTAGATTTGAAGGAGTTATGCAAAATTAAGGTTTTCACCAAATTCGCTCCTAGGGCTATAAAATGGCAAATTTTGTTCTAAATTCTGAAGAGTTGATCAAAGACATGTATTGAAGCTGTTACAATCTAGATTTGAGGTCATTTTTGAGGAGAATTGAAGGAGTTATTGCAAAATTAGGGTTTGCATCAAATTCACTCCCAAGGCTGCAAATCATCAAATTTATTGGAGATTTTGTATGAAGGGTGAGATCAAGGCCCAAGTAAGTTACAATTAAAAAATTGGATTATTTTTATTTGTTTTGAGTAAGTTATTGTGGAAACTATTTTGATGGCATCATGGTGAGGGTTTGTAAAAGAGGCAAAGGAAGGAATACAATCACTCCAAGAAAGACGCCTAACAAAGATAATCCATAAGTAGAGGATATGGATAACATAACCATTGAACATATAAGGGAAGACACCAACAAGATGGAGGAGGAAATCTTGTCAAGGGTTTTAAAGCAAATGCAAGGGGTAGCTAAGATAGGAGATCTCGAAGCAATGATCGAATGAATAGTTTCTCACTAAGATTCTAGAGATTTCCAGCACATGAAGTCACACCACAAGACTAGGGAAGATGTGTCTTCTAAGTTCTAAGTGACATGATACTTTTGGGTTTGACTCAGATCTAAAGATAGATTGTAACCCAAATAATTCCATGGCTAGCCATTTCATAGAAAGATGGATATGTGAAAGCTTGATGGCAAGGATCCAACCAATTGGCTTTTCCAAATGGAGTAGTTCTTTGATCTTCTTCATGTTTTATGTCAATAAAAGGTTGCAATAGTACCCTTATACTTGGAACCAAACCAATTCATTTGGTATCATTGGCTATGTGAAGAGAAGAAAAAGGAGGGTAGTGTTGTCACATGGTCTATTTTCCAAGAGGAACTCACTAAACATTATGATGATAATCTTATGGATAACTACTTTATCCAACTTATCAAATTAAAGAAAACAAGTACGGGCAAGGACTAGACTCAACAATTCCAAATTTTGTTTCTAAGAGTGGAGCATGTTACAAAGGAAAATTTGAAGGAATTATTTCTATGGGGCTTAATGGACCACATCAAATATGAGGTACACATGTTGCATCCAATTTCTCTGTCCCAAGCAGCGATTACGGAAAGGTGGGTAAAGGAAAAAAAAATGTCTAATAGATAGCAAAGATTTGTAAATATACAAGATAGAAGCACTCCTACATTGTCACTACCTCAACCTACCAAACTAACTCCACAGCAAATTGAAGAGAAAAGAGGAAAAAGGTTATGTTTTAACTATCATAAAAAATATGGTAAAGGACATAAATGTACTAAAAGAAATTGTTCTGCATTGAAGAGCTAAGCATGAGAAAGAAGAGGGGGAAGAAGCAATAATAGAGGGCAATAATGAGATGAATAAGGAATCAGGAGATACCTAACCAACCATTTTTTTCATGCACTTTTTGGAATTAGCATCCCACATACTCTCAAGGTAATGGGTTGCTTGAAGAAAGAGAGAGTAATAGTGTTGATAGACTCAAGAAGTGCTATTAACTTCATCAACAAGAAGTTAGTTGCTCATTTGAATTGTTTTATATATCCTATTCCAAAATTTCAAGTCTTGATTGCAAATGGGGATACTGTTAATTATTTCATGAAATGTCATAGCATTAAAATGACCATGTAAGAATAACAACTTGATTACCTGACGTTTGCTATCTCCATGGGTGCAGCAGATATTATTAGTGGCTTAATACATTGGGGACCATTGAGATGAACTTCTAGGAACTATTCATGCATTTTCACTTAGAGAGCAAGACAATTGAACTAAGAGGGTTGTGTGCAAAGTCTCCACAAATAGTAAGCTCTCATCAAATGCCAAAGATGATTAAAAAAGGGATTGAAGGCATTATAGCCCAAATTGTTTTCATTAGCAACCTATCATTCAAAGGTTCCTACACATCAATATCTGCAAGCAACTATGAATAGTCAATCAATAGTTTTTGGAGATATGCTAAAAGGATTGACTCTTAAAAGAGATCATGATTATGCCATTCAACTAATATCAAGGAGCCAACCACCCAATATCAAGCCCTACAGGTACCTTTATGTACAAAAAAGATTGAAAAAATGATTTAGGAGATGCTAGAGGCAAGTATTATCAAGCATAGTCAGAGGTTTATTCCTCTCTAGTGGTAACGGTGTGCAAGAAAGATGACACTTGGCGGATGCATCCTAATTATAGAGAGCTTAACAAGTACATCATAAAAGATAAGTTTCCCATTATAGTAATTATTGATTTGTTAGATGAGCTTAATGGTGTTGTTTATTTTACCAAACTTGATCTCTGTGTTGGTTATTATCATATCAGAACTAGAGATGTGGATAGACATAAGACAACTATTTTAACCCATGAGGACCACTATGAATTTTTGGTGCTTTTGGCTTCACAAAAGAAATATCTACATTTCAAAGTTTGATGAACCCTATCTTCAGACCATTTCTATAAAAAATTGTTTTGGTTTTTTCATGACATCTTAATATGACAAAATTTGGGAGGAACACTTGCAGCATGTGAATCACGTTTTGGACATTCTTGAACAACATCAACTTTATGCTAAGCCATCCAAGTGTGTTAAGAGCCAAAAGAAGTGGTGTACCTAGTTAATATTTTTTCACATGAGGGAGTCAAGGTGGACCCCCACAAGATCAAGACCATAGTCAAGTGGAAAATGCCTAAGGCCTTTAAGAAACTATAGGGTTTCTTAGGATTTATTGGTTACTATCATTGATTTGTAAGGAATTATGGCAGCATAACATCACCTCTCACAACCAAGATTGCATGGGCACATATACAGATACAAAGATGGTATCAAATACAGATACAACCATTTTTCAAAACCCCTAATATAGATACCGCTGGATACATCATTCATAGAAAACACATACACATCTATAACATAATTTTTGAAGTTATTAGAGGAGGTTTTCGTTGTTTCAGAAGCAATATAAACACCAAATTGCTACATATTCCAAAAATAGTTATATTTAAATACAGTTTCATCATCAAAGTAAAATTCAAACATACTGATGGAATCACATGCTATCAAATATATTATCACTGTTTCCTAAAATTGGAGTTCTAGATCATCAAGATTCTTTGAAACGTCAAGATAGTTAGATCCTTTTACCACCAACTAGACTCTCAAAACCAAATGAAAATACACTAAAGGACCCTTTTACTATGTCAAAATTCCCAACTATGGGATTGAAATGTGTTAATGCATTTATGGATATATCAATGTCACTCATCTCAGGCTACACATCACAAAGTCTACTAGGTCCCTTCACATAGTTTGTGGAGGAATGTGACAAAAGACGAAGATTGGAATGACCATATAAAAGATCCTCTACTTTACTAATTGCCAACCTATTTCTTTTGACAAAATGGATGAGGCCATATGTACTCCAATTTCTCTTAGATGCAGAAGAACTCGAAACCCTAAAAAAATGATATTACAAGTTACAAAGATGCAAACAATCAAATAAAAAATAAAATAATAACTAATTTAAATTGGAATAAAATTCATATAATGTGAAACCTTTGATAGAAGTTAGCCATTTTTTGCAAATGTTTAGACATGGCACCATGGAAGTTCCACCACTTTTGTTACATCCCCTCTATCTTGAACATGATTACGACAATGAAATTATGGCCGTTATGTTAGTTAAGATTAATTGTTTTTCATGTGAATGTGAAATAGGGAAGAGAATATTTAATCATATGTTGTAACAACGATGTGAATGATTTTCTTATATTGTGAATGATTTTCTTATTCAAGTGAAAATGAATGAGTTCACGAATTTATATTTGAATATATAAGAAGAGAACGATCTAACCACGATTCTTGTCAGTGGTTGCAGGATCGACAACACTTGGAGGGAAAGGGGACTATCATCAGGGAGAGGACGTGGTTGACAAGGATCAATTTGTCATCAAACTTTGAGTCGGTGTACGACAAAATGCAAAGTTATAACCTTGACCTTGGTAGAATTATATATGAATTGGGTAATATAGTCAAATTAAATATATATAAATACCTATAAGGAAATTTTAAAAGATTATTAAATGTTTAAATAATAATAATAAAAGGAAATTAAATATTAAATCATAATATATAATGTATTCGACAAAAAGAATTCGCGCGGGAAGTTTGGCCGACGGAAGGCAAAGCATTCCGCCACAATTCCATCGAGCACCAGAATGAAACGGAAGGAATTCAAGAAGTCTCACAAATTCTTGAAGGGGAGTTGGGAAAGGCTACCACATAAAGTTGGAAGTCTCACTATCGAATGGATCTTTTCTCTTCTTCATCGTATTTTTCTGTTTTCACCACCCACGACATGAATCCTGCTCTATTTTTTCGTCGAAGCTTTCCATTCCTGTTAATCCGCCATAGCTAGGGTCTTAATCTTTCATCACTATAGTCGAATTCAAAAGGAGTTTCAATCTTTACTTTCTCTGTAATCAAAGCTTTTAAATCTTGTCCACGACTGACCATATTTTGTTTAGTGCGGGACTCTCCAATTTAAGTCGAGACCTGAGAAAAACTTGAGTTCACCTCTTTGCAATGGAGTGACGGCTTGTGCATTCATCGGCATGTCTGAAGGAGGCCAAACAAATAGCCATCTGGTAGTGGAAGGACCTCAATATACATCAAGCTCCAGACATCTGTCAGGCATGTATAAGAGTCTTTCAACTTGTGTTAGTTTTCATCGACTAGATATATATATATATATTTTTCGGGAAGGAATAGACCATCTTACTCTGAGAGTAATTCTTATGAGCTTCTTTGTTCTATAGAAAATTTAAAGGAATTTGTTTTAAATATAAGCTGAAACCGTATTGGTAAAAGGCTCTTTTTGATGTACATGAACCGGTATCAAAATCTTGCCGATATTTCCATTCTATTTAGATTGTTTCTGAGTCTAAACTATTAGCCCAATACATTATCAATTATTATGAAACCTTCAAAGCCTTTACTAAGTCGGATCATTCTTCTCTATTCTTTCAATTCCGAGTTGGAATAATGCTAATTTTCTCCTACCTCTCCAGTTCAACCCTGGGGTCGAATGTTTGAATCTGTGATTCACTTACCAAATTAATTTCCTTCCTTAACACTTGAGAAAATAATTTATAGAGGTATCAAAGGTAAGGGGTAATAAGAAATTGTTTATGGGAAGAACGTCCCAAACTTTGTCCTAACATGGAAATTCTGGAATGTAGCCTTTTCTTATCACTTGTTCCATTGTGGGTCTTTAGCTGTTTCTCACTCTCCTAAACCTTTATGGAATCTAAAGTGGGTCTTATAAACCTCTCAATGTCTAAATCTTTTCTTACATATATGAACCTTGAGGATATGTTCAACATGGAACTAGAGGGATTGACCAAGTATCCAGTCTTCGTAATCTAATTATGAAATTGATTGATACGATCGGAAAGAATTCTTAACTAAATATGTTGCTCAGTTTGCATGAGCTCAATGACAATAACCTCTGCTAGAGAGAGAGAAGATAGTTCTAAAAGAAGTGCTATATATATTGAGTCAAGTCTCACACTGTATAATTTGACGTTAGAAAACAACAGCATAGCTTGAATCAAGGAGAAAAGATGAACCAAGTCTTTGAATTGGAAACTTCTGTTGCAAGATTAGTGCATCTTTCTAAGATATTGTTTCATTTATGAATAAGTCTCCTTAATTCCTCCTCATTAGCTTGTGAATAGCAGTTTATTATTACTTAGAAGGGATAAGTTAAGAGTTGAGTATATCTCTTTGTATGAACCACAAATAAAATCAGCTTACCCTTAAATATAATGAAAGGTTGTTGAGACCATGTTAAGATAATATAAATCTTGAAACAAGATATGATTTCAAACCAAGTTCTGGTAATATTAAACCCTAAAGTTAAGTTTAACCTCAAACCAAGAGAAGATTGATCTCCCAACCTGAGGTTGCAATAAATAAGAAACATGATCTGAGAGTTGTGTTGTGACCTTTTCACACATCGCCCCATTCAAAATGGGGACCCCTTAATTTTTGCTCCATTTTGGTCTTTTGGATTGGGTTTTTGTCTCTCTCTCTCTCTCTCCGTCTCTTTTCTATCTGCCTTTTCGGGAATTTCTCTGCCGATGAGCTTAAACGTGAAATTTTGGCCTAGTCTGAAAATTAGGGTTTCATCTTTCCTAGTCAGTCCGAGGTCGAATGAAATGAATAAATTGAAAACAGAGCTTAACATTGATGTCAGTGTGCTTCCAGCAGGCTACCATTGAGATTTCATCAGATTCTGGCAACGTACTATTTTTAGTAAGTGTGCAATTCAGGGTGTTTCCATCAGCATTTTTGAGAATCTGACAGTCACATTGCATTCAGAACACGTCAAGCTGCTCGTGTGCAAAATTTGAACTGAAACGGACAACTTGCTATTTTTAGCAGTCCAACTTCCAGAGTAGATTTCAAGGCTTAGATGCAGAGTTTTTCTTTGCATGTCTGGAGATTCCTTCTGGGTTTTTTGAGACCTTCGTGACAGTATAACATGCAAAGCGAGGTGACAACTTTCAGAGTTCAGCCTTCCGAGGCTATTTTTAGGGTTTGCATATCAGGGTTTTCTTTGCATGCCGACATATTCTTTATGGGTTTTTCGAGAGCTTCGCAGTGATGTGACATGCAAATGGAGATGGTCACTCAGTAAGGAACTTACTATTTTTAGCAGGTGTCCCAACAGCCGCTTCCCAGCACTTCAGAATCACGAGCTGATCGCAATGCAGCAGAAACGAGAACAAACGGAGATCATTTGATACGCATGCAGAACAAATTAGGGTTTCCAGCTTCGGGACCTGAAAAGAGGGGTAAAAAGTCAGAATTTTCGAAAACCGGTGTAAACCACTGCGATCAGTATCCTTCAAGCTATCTGCTGGTAAAATTTGAAGTCAAATGGAGCACTTACTATTTATAGTAAGTCGTTTTGGAAACAGGGTAAAAATAGCGAATCAGTTGCATGCGCTGATGTCAGTAGTAAGGTCACATGGTGAGGAGCACGTCATTCAAATTTCAAGTCAAACGGAGCTGTGGAGGTATCAGAAGCAAGCAGTTACTATTTATAGCAAATCACCTTCAGAAATGGGCTAAAAATAGCAGGCCAACTAAAAATAGCAGTGTCAACAAGGTAACAAGGTCGTGAGGATGCAGTGTTTGAAATTTCAAATCGTTCTGAGCTTCAGAGATGCAAAAATCGAGAGACTTACTATAAATAGCAGGGCATGGATAAACTGGCAGGGATGAGAAAAAAATGGCTAAGTGTTGATGTTCGTCCACCTCACATAGCAAAATGCGCCTTCTTCAGGCCAAGCATAGAAAACTTCTGAGGCACAAGCTTATCCTGCTCACCAGGTGAAATGCGCCCAAGTTCAAGGAAGTCAAAGAAAGTCAAGGATGTTTCGTCCTCCTCCCTAGCTCAAATGCGCCCAAAGGAAGCTGGTGAGAGTTGAAAATATTCTAAGGCAAAAAAAATTCGTCCTCCTCACCCCTTCAAATGCGCCCATACAAGAGTAAGATTGATAAAGTCAAGGAAAGTCAAAGAAGTTCGTCCTGCACGCATAGCAAAATGCGCACTCCTTGAGAGTTGATAGCAAAAAAATTTCTAAGTGTTGAATATCCTCCACCACCCCCTAAATGCGCCCATCCTGCACATAGGTGGAAATGCGCCCAAAAGCAGGCATGTAAAGACAAAAACAAAGAAGTTGAAGGGTCACATGCTAGGCGTTGGAAGTTTCATCCACCACATATGTCAAAATGCGCCCAAGTTCAAAAAGGTCAACAAGTCAACAAAGTTCGTCCTCCTTACATGCTTAAATGCGCCCAAATGAGGTCAAGTGAAGACAAAAACGGGAAAGTCCAAGAGTCATCCTTCATGCAAGCCAAAATGCACCCAAGTTGAAGAGAGTAAAAGTGAATGTAGGGTGGTGAATAAGGTAAAGGGTGAAGTGAAATACTCCAAGGCGTGGTGAAAGCAAGGTAAATGCTAGGCGTGGTTATTATTCACCTTCAAGTGCTATATGCGCCCAAGGTGGTAAGTGTTATAAGGTGTTAGAAAATATTGCCAAGGCGTGTGAGGTGAAATAAAATGCTAGGCGTGGTTTTATTCTTCTCCAAGTATGATATGCGCCTAGGGTGGTGAAATAAAATACAAAGTGGTGTTGATGAATATTGCTAAGGCGTTGGAGTTTCAAATGAAAATATCTCTCAAGCATGAAATAAAATGCAAGGTGATGAATAAAATATAACATGTTGGGCGTGATGTGTTTTGAAAGAGAATTTTCTAAGATCTTCTAAGTGAAATAAATTTTTCTCACAGGAAAAGTGATCAAAGTTGAATATAAAAATTTCCAAGGCGAAATTTTTCTAAGGCAAAATTTTCGAGGTGATTTAAATTTTCTCTAAGGCAAAGTATTTTCTTCCTTAGAAAATACGCCTAGACCCAAGGTGATGAATTTTCCTGAAGCACAAGCAAACTTTTCAGTGACGGAGTCAGGATGATGACAATGCAGGATGAATTTAAAAAAAAATTCTCAAGTCAGAGCAATAGGATGTTCACAGAGATGAGGAACGGATTCAAACTGGTGGAATAATATTTTTCTAAGGTTTAAAAATTTAAAAATTTAAATGAACCCGTTCGTTGTATACCCATGGATTCATCACGTTTCAGAGAAAATTTTCTTCTGGGTATTGGACGTCTGTGATGAGGAATGGATTTCTATGTCTTTTGCACTTCGCCAACGCTTTTTGGGTGAAGAATTTAATCAGTGCTCAAACTGTGAAATTTTCCTAAGGAAGAATTTAAAATTTTCTAAGGCAAATTTGAATAAAATGATTTTTTGAAAGGAAGATGCTTCGAACGATGAATTTGAAATGAGTTGCCTAGATGATTTTAATCCAGTTCTTCACAAATGAATTTTCTAGAACCGAAGAGGTAAAATTCGAATTCAAGTGACAGAGCTCCGGCTAGTGAATTAAAATATGAATTTAAATTAAAAGTTTTCGAAAGTGAATTTGAAATGTGGCAGTCAAAGTTGAACTTCTAGAAGATTGAGATTCTCAGACAAGTGTCGAAAATGCCAGAGAGGGAAATTCAAACGGAGTAGTGGAAATTTAATTCACTGACTATACTTAGCTCCTTCTAGAATTCGACTTTTGCTATAAAATTGAGAGGTTATTCACTTCTTTTTCACAGCTGAAGGGAGTTCGATTTGCTCTGAGAGTGCTGAGGACTGAAGCTTGGGAAGTTCGAAATTTTGCTGAGGACTGGAGAGTTTGCTGAAGTCTGAGATTTGTGAGTTGCTGGAGCTGAGAAAGTGCGCACTTGCTAAGCTATTTGCTGATTGAAAAGGTGCGAATTTACTTGAGTTGGTGCTGGAGTTCGATTTTGTTGCCAGTGCAAGTAAGGGAATTTCGATTTGAAGAAGATCATATTGCTGAAGCTGAGAGGGACGCCTTGAAGTAAGAAATTTCAAAGAGTATATTGAAGTGCGCACTTGCTGATCTGCTGAGTGTGAAGTACGAATTTACAAAAGTTCAAGTTGCTGATTGAAGTTGCTGAAAGTAGTGAAGTTGTTGAAGCTTGCTTGGAAATTTGTTTCTAAGTGATTGAAGTTCGAAATCTGTTGAAGGAGAAGTTGAGGTTTGCGAATGAGAAATAATATTGTAGCTTCTCAAATTCTTGAAGTCGATTGGCAGCCCCTGCACAATATTTTATTTATTTTCTAAATCAATTTACTCATGGATGTTTATTGTTTTGCAGATGGCTGAGGCAAGGGCGACTGGCAAAGACAACAATGGTGCATCCAGGCAAGTTGTTATAAAGAAACTAAGCAAGACATTTATGCCAAAGTCAAAGTTCATTTCGAAGTTGGGCAAGCTGACAGATACCAACTTGGGCTCCGTCAACCTAGAGACTTTCAAGAACAGAATGTTGGGGATTGGTAGTCATCGACCTTCGAACACTTCGCACAACATTGTTTGAAGCGGATTATATGCAGCTGCTAGTTTCCCACCAACCATTCAGTGTTCGGAGCTGATGATGGAGTGCGCCAACTGCTACGAGAAGGATCATAGATCAATCATGTCACCAGATGGACAAGTGCTCGCCAACCTCACTCCTGCTGCCATTGGTGAAGCCTTTGGAATTCCAGTGCACAGGAATATGATTTACAAGTCCCGAGAGCGAGCTGAACGAATGTATGCTTCTGCATTCGAGAGATGCACGGAGACGATCAATACTCACTGGATGAGCAATCCCAAGCCTTCTCGTACAAAGCTGCCGAGACAAATCATAGCAGATGACTTGAAGCAGGAGTATTGTGATCTTATCATGATGCTAAGCAGAGTTGGAGGTTGCCCATAGTCATTCATTTTCGAGCCCTGGATGTTCTATTACATCAACCTCGTGCTGGAAGGAAAGGATTACGTCAACTGGGCCGAGATGATCAGTGACAATTTACATGAGTAGTTCTTGAGCTTGAGAAGAACTAAGACATTCTATATGAGCTCTTACATCATCTACATGCTGGCTCGTATGACGAAGTATAGAGGGATTTCATACAAGGAACCTGTTGGTTGTGGCTCTCACCAGTTTAAAATACATGAGGCTTGTCCGCAGTTGCATTTGACAAGTACTACCTATTACAAGCGTGTCAATGACGCCTTCACCATGCACATCACGAGAATGCTTCAGGAGCAGATGCATCACAGGATCTCGAGAGAAGCCCAAGAATTGATCGAGAGGTATGGGAGCTGGTTTATACAATTTCCAAAGTTTTCTTACATAAGGCTGCAAGGTTTTTCATCATACCCGTATAGGCTGCCTAAGTACCCAACCAATAGAATTCTAATGTTAGAGATATCTAGGCAATTGGTTGCCTACGATAAGATTCAGAAGAAAAAGAAGAAGGGAGGTGTTGACTTCCCGATTATCATGGGCAACTTGGATGAAGTGTGTCCTTCATTACAGGCAGCCAAAGAAGCCAAGAGTGAGCTTCAATTCTATCACTTTTCATATCACACCAGCCGACAGCACTATGACCCGCATAACAACATCAAATGGGTACTGTCAGAGGAGTTTAAACACAAGGCAAATATTGAGGATTATTGGGTTGATGCATCAGATGAGATTGAAGTCAGGAAAAGAATGTTCTCTCGGTTGCCAATTAACATGATTAGGGAGTGTGAAGTTGTTCCGGTTCCAGACCAGGTGAATGAGGATATGGACGTTGTCCATCCAGATTATGCAGCAGTGAGAGATACTCCGCTTCCGCTCCCGGATTGGTCAGAACCAGAGGTTGCTGACTTTGACACACTTTCTATTCCGGTCTTGACATTCACCAGAGCATGGGTTGACAGGCGTGTGAACAGGTTGAAGAGTAGGTCAATTGCTTTGACTTACAATTTGATGGGAGATCACAGGACACCCACCACCGGCAGGAAAAAACAAATCACACGAGGTCCGGAATCTAGAAGGAAAGAGTCAGTTCGGCAGGAGCCTGTTCAGCCGGAGCCTCCAAGAGTTGCAGTTGAATCACCCACGCCATTGGAGACACGTTCTCCAAGTATACAGGAGTTTTCTTTATTTGCTGATCAAAGAGATGCATTGAATCAGGTGCAAGCGGTACAGGAAAATAATCAGCCACCACGGAGAGAGTCAGTTGGCCAGAGTGTCAACGCACCTGTTAGAGTTGATCAGCAAGATGATGAGGGGACTACTACTGACCCTCAGTTTCAGCAAGAGTTAGAGGCGGCTTTGGATGATGATGATATAGTTTCAGGAAACACTCAGCCACTTGAGGACGATGAGCCTCACCAGAATGATGTAGAGGTTGAACAAGTTCGAGAAGTAGAGGCACAGGAACAGCAGCCATTTGATATACAGTATACAATACCTGATTGGCTCAGGGATAGGATGAGAAGAAGCCCCAGCGAGGAGATTGATCCAGCAGTTGAAATGGAAGAGTTCTTGAACAGGATCAGCGCACTTCCACAGAAGAAGAGAGCACGAAAGTTTTCGAAGATATCAACTGATGGGATGGTTCCCGCACCCTTCACGTAGCCGTGCCACAGATTGATTGTGACCGAGATGAAGCAGTGCCAGAAAATTACGTGGTCACAACTTTGGAGTTAGGACGCCCCACAGGTGCACAAATTGTGGAAGAATGTGATAACTCCTACCTCGCCCTCAAGGACAGATTATTCAAGAAGGAAGGAAAGTACAAGAAGTTGAAAAGAGAGCATAAGGCATTGATTGGATATGTGCAGCAGTTGTCTCGTTCTCATGGGCGAGAGATTCCAGGATAGAGCTTCCAACAGAGATACCTAGAGAGTCAATCGTGGCTTGTTGGAGTTAGGAAAGATGGCACAGGAGACAGACAAGTGGGTCACAGGAGTTCGTACTGAGACAGAGAAGTTTATGGAAGACCTTGCTCTTGCTTTTCAGTAGGCTTCTAGTATTTTGGCACGAATGGAGGCAGTTGATCAGGCTTGGGGAGATGCTTCTATTTATCAGAGCAAAGTAATTCAGCGTCTTGAGGCATTGAGGCATGTTTCTTCCCAGTTGCTGATTGATGGAGGGGTCATTCAGGAGAATGACAGGTATGATTTTTCTAGATGGTATTCTTCAGCGATCACGGGACGTGGTTTCTTCGACGCAGCACAGGCGGATTCAACTAGGATATGGAAGGCTATGGCCAATATCATTGATGGAGTCCAGAATACTTTTGAGGCCATATTTGCTAGACGGTTGAATCCAGATGAGGTAAATGTTGATAATTTGAGGGGTAGGCTGGTGCCTTTCTTTTCAGAGGTAAAGACCTTCGTACAAGATGATTTCGAAAACACTTCTACTTTCTCCACCTTGATCCAGAGCACGCAGGATTCCTTAGTTGCTTGGAGAAAATCTTGTGCAAGGCATGAACCGTCACAGTGTTAGAGTTCCAGCTGATTGCATTCCACCTATTTCAGTTCAGGAGGTTGAGGCTGTGCTTGGCAGGTTCATGAGTTTGCAGCCAAAGAGAAGGAGAACGGGAATGCACTACTGGACGATGATCTTCTAGAAGACTGATTGTGGGCATTAATTGCCTTTACTATTTTGGGAGTGAGTGGGAATCTTTGCTCATTTATTGCACCACTCCCCATTCTGGCAGTTTTTAGGGTTAGGGCTGAGGTGGCTTAATCTTAGCCACTCTTTTGATTGTAATCTTAGCCGTCCATTGGACTGGGCTACCTATAAAAGGGGGAGTCCCCCTCATTTGTAATACATTAGATTAGAATCAGAATTGAGTTAGAGATTGGAGACTAGAGAGTAGAGCATAGTAGACATTTTGTTCGATAGCTTAGCATAGTGTGGAGAAGAAAGAAAGTTTTCCCTTTGAAAACTTTTGTGGAGATTGTTGTGTAAAACTTTCATAATAATATATCTTTTCATTGATGGTGGAATTCGTCTTTGTCATGAATAGCTAGCAAGGTCTCTTCTTCCTTTCGGATCCAAGTAGCATAAAGTAGCATAATTTTCATCTCATGCAAGTAGTTTACTTTGATGTGTGGCGTTTTATTGAGGTAGCTTCATTTCATTCCATACCACTAGCAACTTGTTGATGATAAGTTCGCCTTGCGTGGTCCACTGGAGATTATCTTGAGTTTAACTTCGATTGTGATTTGTATACTTATATGCGTCGTCCTGATGGTATATGTATGCTAAATTATAATTTGAATATCTTTTACTATCCCTTTGAAGATTGCACTAATTTTGCTGAAGCTGTCCGACGTGAGGCTAGGTGAAATTCGGTCGAAGTTTGCCGAAATTGAGCTCCACATATCCTGCATTTGGAATAGAATATAAGTTTCTTAGGCCCTACACTCATTTACTTTCCACACATTCCTGGTTAGCTTTAGGAAAACGCACTTATTGCCAAATCATACGCACAAAATCCCCTTCAAATCATCCATTCATTGTTAACTACAAGAAGCCTGAACAATTGTGTAAGTCCCCTCGTGAAAACAGCAATTCACATCAAACCAACTGAGGGTATTCTAAGTATTTCGGAACCTTGGAGTTGAACGTACGAACTTTCTTGCAATCTTAGCGTACGAAATACTTTGATCAAGAGAGAACGGAGTAGCCTTCAGACTATTTTGTTCTGCTGATTGGTGTGGTCATAAAAATCACATCAACAAGTTGTCATGTCGAGCAAGGGTGAATGTTGATGGCATAGTAGTGCCAGAGATGTCGGCATAGTAGTGCCAGAGAAACCGGCATAGTGGTGCCAGAATCAATGAAAAATCCTTGGCCAAGGTAGATGCCCATTAGGCAAAGTCAGCTTTCATGTTCCAGATATACTCTGGTCAGAATGATCCTTCTGGTTAGGAGGAACCTACAGAGGAGGGATCGACCAGCAGTATAGGTTCATGGACACCAGGCTCAGAGACATGATGACATTTGATCCTTGTTGATTGTCCTCGAGAAGGGCCGGGTTTATTCAGTCGAAGAACACGGGAGACCAGTAGGTCTGGTTGGGCGGTAAAGCCCCTGATGATAATTCTCTTTCCCTCATTGATAAAGAAGCTCAAGTACAACAACATGAAGATGATGTCAAATATATTTCTTCCTCACTCGTAAATCCAGGTATATGCTTTACTAATTAGAGTTCACTTTCATTTATGCCATAAATGTTATTCTTTTGTTAAATGTACGTTGTAAGATTCTGTTGTTAATTAGTTGGACAGCTCTTTGAATCATTCAACTAAAATGAAAGAGTTGGAATTAGTTAATAAATAAAAAATAAAGTTATTTCTTTTCCTCGGTTCATTAATTGGATAAATGGGAATCCTAGATGGAATAGTTAGTTAGTTATTTCCGAATGAATTTGGCAGTTAATTTTCCATTCTTAACTCATAGAATGATGGTTGTCATCTTTGTTTCATAGCTGTAGTGATTGCTTGTTATTCTTCTGGAAGCAAAGGAAAGTAGTTATTATCCTTTTGTAATTTTTTTGTTATATGTTTACAATTAATAGTTTTCCTTCAGTGGGAAATGAAAGTTTAAAAGTCAGTTGATGAATTGTATGTTGTAACGACATCGGAATTGATTTTCTTTTCCATCTAACTGCAAAGGAAACCCTAGTTCTTATCAATGAATGTAAGTTGTGAGTTAGTTAAGGATGCCCTAGCAGTTATTTTCTTTTCAATTCGTTATCTATATTTTGGAAAAACCCTAGAATGTTAGTTATTCAGTTGCTCTTCAGCTGAAGATGGTAAAATAATTGTTTTTCCGTTGGGTGTAAGATGTTAGTTGTTACAACTTCACAATGTCCATTTCTTTTTCATCTTCCATTGCATCAAGATTTGCATAAGTTCCATCAAAGGATGCAAAAGTCCCAAACTCATCTCAAATCTCCACAACTACTCTAGGATCTATAAACATTTTTTTGAAGGATTTTTTATACCTATCAACTACCTCAACATTCATACTTGGTGTTGTTCTATTTGGTAGTGCCAACATATCAGCATGGTAGTACTTGGGGTTCAAAGCATATGCCAAAATTTCCAGAGTTGTCATCTATCCTACCTCTTCTTGATTGTCTCACATATTTTCTTATTAAACAATTCAAAGGGTTCTTGTTCTTTTGCTATGATTATGTCTCTAATCTACTCCACCATTTTATCTATGCAATTATAGATGTCACCCAATATTGGCTTCTCTATGTCACAACAACAAATGAGGATGTACATCAATTCAATGAAAGAGAGATAATAGGCCACTTGAGCCCACCAATTATCATAAAAAATAAGTGTCCTAATATTATTCACTCTATCTATTTGAGATTGCCTCCAACTATCTAAATATCACTAATCACCATACATTTTAAGGATTGTTTCACATCCATAATCCCTTTAAGAACAATGTAGTGCATGTGGCAAAGCGAGTCTCAACCACATTCAATTAAAAAATAATAATTTTTTAAAATATAATAAAATATTAAATATATTTCAAAAAATATTTTAATATTTTATGAAAATCATACATTTGAATATTTTTTATACAAAATGTAGCTTAGAATTTAGAATAGTTACCTTCAACAACTCCAACTTAGTGAATTGTCTATAAATGGCATGTGATGTTGCCAAATTTGGGCTCATTGCAATCACATTGATCAATGGCCTATTTTGAGCATCCTTCCATCGATCACAAATGATAGAAACCCCTAAGATTTTTCATGAAGCTTGAATCACCTATTATTATCTATCAACAATGTCTTTTTCTTTAGCCAAAAGGGTGGTACAAATCTTGTTGTAGCCTAGATTTTTGTACCCTTTTGGTGCGTCATTAATTGGCTTGATCAGCTCTTAGCAATATGGAAAGTGCACCACATTAACAGCAATCCCATTTGCATACAAGCAATGAAAAATATTTTGATCTATATCCTCTCGACTTTACAAATTAATTGGTTTTTCATGAGGTCCTAAATTGCTCCTCCTATGACTTGTAGATGTCCCTAAAGTTGATGCTAGATGCAAAGGGGGTTTATTTAGACTTAGAGCTAACCTTTGTTTTTTATGTTTGAACACAATTATCAACTTCATCTTGTTCTTTTTAATATATTGGAATTTTCGTAGGTGACAACCCCTTCCATGGACAACCATCAACATTTAGACCAAGATATTCAACACACCCTATCCCTATTATGTGGCAAAAGTGCCAATGAACCCTGGTATAGGAACCTCTGTTCTCTTTTAGACACTCATGACATGTCCATTTGTAACCTCCACCACCTTGAATTTTGTAAAGAATGGTGACATATTTCCACAATGGAGATTTAGGGCCTGGTTTGATCCATTTATTATTTTCTAATTCTTCAACATAGATGATGATGATGGCATGATTAATATCCTACAATAATTAAAATTTTAATAAAATATATAAATTGATTTAGCCAATAGTGGCATGGTGTGATGGTTGAGTTGTTGTGTTGTTATTCTTGCCATCAAGGTTCAAACCCCATTGGGGTGTAATTGTTGAGAATTTATATTGGGGATGAGGTCCCCCGTTTGTGACCTCACCGGTTCATAGCTCCGGGTCAAAAGCATTTACCCCTCTTAATAAAAAATTATAAATTGATTTAATAATTTATAATATATTTAATATTTATTATTATAATTTCACAAAAATATACAAACTAGGAACCTATAATTAAATTCACAATAATTTTCACATTTAGATCTAAATTAATTTTAAATAAGATAATGTAAATACTAATTAAAATATATTAAAAATTCAAATTTTAAATATAGGGAATTTAATAAAGAATAATAATTTAAACTTCAAAAATAAAAAATTGCAATAAAATTAACAATGTTGCAATTGTTTCTGGATTTCAATTGTGTAAGCTTTTTTGCATCAACGTTTCGGATCACACTCCATGATCCATCATCAGGGATTATTTTAATTTCAAGTATTTTATACTAATATGTGTTTCTATATGATTTTGCAAGTATTAGACTTATATATGATAAATTGATTAAAGAATAGGCACCTCAAGAAGGATATCTTTCAGTGTATTTTAGAGATATTTTAAAAAATAGATATGCTAGTAACATTTGTAGTTGCAATATGTAAGATGCTAATTTAATCTCAAACTTAATTTCAACATAAGTAATACTTATACATTTAGATTATATAATATTACAGCTATGGTTAGGTTTAGAAATAGGGTTACAGTTATGGTTAGAATTAGGGTTATAAATAGGTTTAGAATTTTGGTTAGAATTAGGGTTAGGTTAGAGTGAATATAGGGAAGCTCATAACAGCATATTGACCTTGTAAGCAGAAAACCAAACATCAGTAATATGGAGACCTAAAGAGCATTATGATGATATAAATATGAGGTGCATTTCTAGCACTATGTCCTAAATCTGTGCATTCATCAGCAGCTTTTATCCTAAGATCTCTGCATTTATGACCAGCAATCTAATGCAAGTCTTGGATTACTTTGTAATCTTGAACATAGAAGGTAAAGTACAGTCAAATAGTTGTTGATAGTTCCCTGTAATGTACAAGAAGGAATAATACCTTTGAGTATTAAACTTACCATTTGGTTAATGGAAGTGCCAAAATTACTGTAACATGGTAAATTGGTGAATAATTGACTACAATCTATGAATTTAAAAGTAATAATGCAATATGAGAATCTTCAGCTTCTAGTTCAGGACTAAGTAAAACCAGGAGTGCACATATAAATTCTTCTTTAGCATGTGTAAAGAGGTGCCAAGTGACTACCGGGAAAGACCCAAGGGATCAAATAATGAATCAATGCTTTGGCCAAAGCTTTTAATTCAAAGAAGAGAAGGTTATTGAATTAAATTGAGTCACTTCATGGGTAAGGGACATATGCTAGATATTTTTGCTTGAGCATTAATAGGTTGCATATGTTAGATATTCCATAGTTGCACAAATTTCACACATGCTGGCCACGGATTGCTAGACTCTTCGTGATGGGTCGGGCTCCCTTCGTGGGGTAGCACAGGGAAGCCTATGGCTTCATGGCAAGGTGGAAAACGCCCCGATAATGCTCTCTCTCCCTTTACCCTCTTCCGCTTCAAATTAAGGAGAAAGGACGGAAGAGGTTTGTCTTAAATTCTTTATTAGTATATGAATCTTATTTAATTTTGAATTCTAATTCCAGTATGATACTGAATATGAGATGTGTGATTCATATTTCAGTTTGTGAATAATATTAATATTGTGCCCTATATGAGATGTATGATTCATATTTGAGTTGTGAATATTATCGTGCCCTAACACTATGAATGATTAAGTGCTATGATAGAATGTTCATATGCAAGTTTATTAGCAAGTGTTGCCACATTAAGCAATTATTTGTTTCATTCTTATGAATATAACCGTTGGAGTAATTCCTTACTCATTATGATGATAAATCTGAGCAATGCAAATCAATTGTATGCATTTATTTTTTTTGGATGGTTCCTATTGCAATTTGGGTACCTATTGCTACATTTGGTATCAAAGCATATGTAACAACAAGACCTAACAAGTAACTAGTACCTTGCTATTGTTTCACTTACCAATAATTATTATTGCACAAAATGCATAAATGATAAAGTCTAAACAAAATACTTCTACAGTTGCATCCTTAAGAATGAAAAATTGTAATCATGATAAGGTACATATACTACTAGTTTACCGAATGATCATTCTATCATAGCATCTACCACATTCATAGTATCAGGGCATGATATCATAAAGTTTGAAAACTAAGATAAGAATCATATACCTCTAAATCAATAACAGAAAAAAAAATCAGATTCCAAATATGAAATAAGGCAAGTAAGACAAGCCTCCTTCGTCCTTCTCCTTAACTTTTGAAAGCAGGTTGATAACATAAGCAACCAAATTACCTATAGCAACCATGTCCTTTCAAACAAATCAAAGTTATCTTATTGAAGATGAAACACACAAGTATCCAAGTGAGTCATTTACTCATCTAAATAAATTACGACACAAAATAAACATCATATCATCATGCATTATCAAACCTATACCATTGCTGCACTATCTTGAAGTGGAAAGGAAAAAGAGAGCATCATCAGGACGTTTTCCGCCCTGCCACGAAGCCATAAGCTTCCCTGTGCTACCCTACGAAGGGAGCCCGACCCATCACAAAGAGTCTAGCAATCCATGGCCAACAAGTGTGAAATCTGCTGCTATGGATTAACAACTTATGCATCCTATTAATGCCCCAAGCAAAAATATCTAGGCATATGTTCTTTACTTTTGGAGTGACTCATTCTAACTCAACAATTCTCTCTCTAATTATTTGAGATAATCACTTTGGCCAAAACATTATTATTTAGTATTGATTCCTTAGGTCTAACCGGGTAGACACTCAGCACCTTTACACCTGTTGTTTAAGTGTATAGATATAGGTATCATTTAGCCAAGACACTAATGGCATAAGCCCTTAGTTGCATCTTCATACTTAGTTTTTGTATACAATCAATTATGCCATTAGTTTACTGCTCTTATAATTTATCAATGACATTTCTACAACAATAAATTAAGGTTATACTACGGTGTTGTTCCCATCTTTACATATTGCTGGAAATTAATAACTTTTGCATTGAATATACCATATTTGATATAACACGAGTTACATAGTTACCCAAACCTTGAGCAAGATTGCTGATCATACTAGTTCATGGAAATAAAAAATGATATGATTAATATCACACTGTGGACTATTTGACAGCAATGACAAACTCCACCATGCCTTGCTTCAAGCCTTCCAATTAATATTGATGTTATACCTGCTAGCAGTACCTCCTTAAATACTATCAAGTTCTGCTTACTGTTCCTATCTCATCCCTATTCAATGAAGGACATTGTATATACTCACTTCTAGCAGATTTTCCCACTATGTCATTGAACCTCAATGATACTAAATCTCCAAAGAGAACAATAAATGCAGAGAAGGTACTTTTCTAGTACACAAATTCCAAACTGTCTTAATAGAAACACAAGGTAACACCAAGAGATGCACTAATCTCTCATGAGTTCAGATCCACAAAATCAACATAGAACTTTGCCCAGATTCAAGGCAAAGTACTAAATATGAATTACATATCCACCACAACATGATGCTAAATTGAGCTTCATGACACTAACATAGATTTACTTATTCTTCAGTCACTTATGCTAGTAAATAACAGCTTATACTTTAGAACTTTAAAAGTTATCTGGGAGCCACATATTGTTGATGATGGGTTGAATATGACTGTTGTAGAAGTTAGAACATAGATCTTAGGAATAGGGTTATGTAGGATAGGGTTAGGGTTAGAATTATTGTTAGGGTTAGGATTAGGGTTAAAATTAGGATTAGAATTAGGGTTAAGGTGAGAAATATGGTTAGAAATTGGGCTATGTTTAGGGTTAGAATTATAATTATTAGGGTTAGAATTAGGGATAGGATTGGAGTTTGGGATAGGGTTAGAATTAGCTTTAGGGTTCACATCAGGTTTATAATTAGGGTTAGGATTAGGGTTAGAATTAGGATTAGAAATTAGGGTTAGAATAAGCATTACAATTAGCATATCTAATATAACCCTAGATTTCTCAACCTAATTCAAACAATCTGAAACAAATTGATAGAGCTTCATCAAACACAAAAGATTAAGCCATTTTAAACCCTCTTTTTCTTATTTTAACTTCTATAAGCAACCTCTTCTAAGTTTTTAGTTTAGGATGTAAAACACAATTAAATGTTCTACCATGCTTTGATTTAGATTCTAAAATAAAAGACAAACAATAAAAAATAATAATAGATTAAGTCATCTATTATCATAGTTAAATTGCAAATTGAGCATAGAAGCTCTCGCTTCTAATTAATTCCAACAAAAAATATATATATATTCCCTTTCAAAAAAAAATATTTCCTAAATTTTTAAATGGCCTCATAGACATAAAATCCCTTTCTAGTCTTCTCAAAGATTCTTTGGTAAAAAGGGAAGGTATTCCACATAGTAAAACAGCTTAAGTTTTGTTCCCCTTTGGACTAATATAATGGTTTATTGTCTCTTGGGAAACTATTCTGATTACATTGGTTATTCGATCAAGATTTAAATCAATATTATGACTACAATTAAGTAAGACCAAATACTTGATACCTCTACAATGCACACTGGTAGAAGGGTCAAAAGATGCACAAGAAACAACAATTCACATCATATAGATCGTGCTAGTAGAAGGGTGAAAAAATCGTCCAAGAAATAGCAATTCAAGTTGTACAGATTTCTTCTACTCAAGTTTATATATAACAAAAAATTCCAATTTTTCCACATGATTTTCAAATTCTACAACATATTTAATATTATTTAAGGCAATATTTTGAAGTAGTACGTATTAGGCATAGCTGAAAAACAAGATTTTTTGGACATGAGTGGGTACAGTATCCAAGTCATATTTGTGTCATATCCTTTCCATATCCATACCAAGTACAATGGTATGTGTACCAAGGGAAGGGTGGCATATCTTGCAACACTACTCAAAACTTTGTTGAAAAAGGATTCCTTTTAATGGAATGAGGCAACTACCAAGGCATTTGAGAAGCTAAAGGAAGCCATGCGCATAACTCTAGTTCTAGCTACCCCAAATTTCTCTAAAACATTCATTGTGGAATGTGATGTTTTAGGAAATGGCATAGGAGCAGTACTCATACAAGAAGGAAGGCCCATAGAATTTGAGTTACCTATTCAAAGGTAGGAATTTCTTGAAGCCAGTTTATTAGAAGGAAATGTTAGCTATCTTGCATGCAATCAAACAATGGAGACCTTATCTAATGGGAAAACACTTTAAGGTCAAAATAGATCATGATAGTCTCAAATACTTCTCAGAGAAAAGGTTGTCATTTGAAGAATACAAAAAATGGGTCACAAAGATGTGGGATATGAATTTGAGACCATATATCAAAAAGGAAAGGAGAATTTTATGGTTGATGCTCTATCTAGGAGGGATGAACCCACAAAGTCACTATTGAATGTCATTTCCATATTACAAGCAGATTGGGTAAATGAGGCATGAGAAAAGTGGGAGAAGGAAATGGATACTCAAGCTCTCATTGAGAAACTCCAAGAAAATGCAAGTGTATCAAACAAGTTTGCATGGAAAGGAATGCTTCATTACACAAGGACATGTTATACCTATGTAAGAACTCTAACCTTAAGTTTAAGATTTTGGCAAAATTACATGCTTCTCCAATGGGTGAGCACTCAAGATTCTTGAAGACTTATCAATCAAGATTTCTTTCGGGATGGGCTCAAAGGGAATGTTCATAAATTTGTAGCAGAATGCATGGTATGCCAGCAAAATAAAGGGGAGACAACTAAGATTCTAATTCCTCTACAACCCTCATCTATTTGAAGCAAGAGGTGGTCGGAGGTATCCATGGATTTCACCATAGGTTTGCCTAGGTCTATAGGAAAAAATGTCATCATGGTGGCTGTGGATTGACTCACCAAATATGCACATTTTTGTGCTTGTCCAACCCATTTGTAGCAAGCACTGTGGCAACAATTTCTATGGATATTATTTTGAAACTGCATGGGACCCCAAAATTCATAGCAAATGATTGTGATCCTATATTTACAAGTAATTTTTGGATTGACTTACTTTCATTTTGGGGGACTTAGCTTGCTCATAGCTCATCATATCATCCCTAGTCAGATCGATAGAGTTGGTGACAAGTGCTTGGAGGCTTATCTCTAATGTTATTCTTTAGATAAACAAGAGAGATGGGTGCAATGGCTGCCATCAGTAGAATGGTGGTACAACACTTCTTTCCATACTCCATCCAAAATGTCTCCATTTTTGGCACTACATGGGTACCATCCACCATCAATCACCTCTTTGTGGACACACCCAAAGGTCCTAACAGTTGAAGAATGCATCCAACATCAACAAGGGTACTTGCTAGTCATAGGGAGTACTTGACAATGGCACAAAATAGAATGAAGCAATAAGTGGATCAGCATCACATTTACAGAAATTTTGTAGGATATTTGGTATTTGTGCAATTACAGCCATATAAGCAAATATAACTAAAACAACAAAAGAAAGATAATAATCTTGCATCCAAGTATTATGGTCCTTATAAGGTTTTGCAAAGAATTGATGGTGTAGCATACAAATTGCACTTACCTATGTCAACAAAAATACACTCCATTTTTTGTGTTTCATGCTTGAAGAAGGTTATCAAACAAAGAATTGTATCCCAAACTCAAATACCAAAGCTTGATGAGGGAAGAATGATTTTGGAACCAAAGGAAATCCTTTAAACGTGCAGTAAGAGGTTATCGACATGGGTATTCATAGAGTATTCGATCAAATGAAATAATTCTCCAATTGAAGATGCTACATGGAAAAATGAAGATTCTATTCAAAAGCATCCATAGTTGATCAGCATTGAGGACAATGCTTCTCTGAAGAGGGTGTGCATGTTATGCCCTTAACCTGTTGAATATATTGAGATATGTGTATTCAACTTGTGACAAGCATAACCCTTAATTAAGTTATGTAATCATTTATATAATCTTATTTAGGTAGTTAAGTTGACTTGGGTGGCATCCAAGGAATAAGTATGGTATATATAAATGCTAGTGGTTAGTTTATGATCATCGTATTGCAAATTGTGTTTTAATTGAGACTTTTGAAGGTTCGCTCCCTTGAAGTGGTTTATTATTCTTAAGTATTATCAAGTATTTGTAGCATATTTTCAATGATATTCTTCTCTTCTGCAAGTTAATTTCATTACACATGGCACAAGTAAATACAAAGTGGTACAAGCATTGCCCTAGGTATGGGGTAAGCAAGTGTTGAACGCAACCATACATCCCTAGCCACAACAAAATGCACCATGTTTTTAGGGATTCAATGGTAGACGAGGAGCAAGACGCGGGGGAAGAGGTCATGGATTTTATTGTTATAGGTGTGGTAATGTCAAATATACCTTGCATAGGTGCCTAAAGTTTTTGATGTGTGAATATTACAATGGGGATCATAGGAATCAAAAGTGCCCTAATTTGTTATAGTAGTGGGAGTTGTAGAAAAAATTCAAGTATATGATCAGCAAAGTTGATTCACTACTTGCTTTTTGTGCCCCTGCAACCTCAAAACTAATGCAAACCTTGACAAGGAGTGGTGCTCAAGTGCAAGAAAATAGGCAAGTTGTGTCACCTAATAAAACTAGTGCCTAGAAGAAACATAGGCCTATTGCGCCAAGTAAGGAAAGAGTTGTGCAAGGTGAAGATCGCACACATTTGCACCCAATGTAGCAATAATGTTTGTATTAGAAAGCTACATGCATGTTTCAAGAGGTGCAATAAGAGATCATAGACACTCGCAATGGGCAAGAAAAGGAATTAGATATGCCTTATACAATTTTGCACCTATTAGGCCATAGAGGGGTGTTGTCCAATTTTAAGATGTTACTAGAGAAGCTCACACAATGTGAATCGTGTAGCAGCACAACCTAAAGGAGCAAACAATCAATCTCAACCAAGATGGGTTTTGTGCACAAATGATGCAAAGTAGGGCATTATTGAACTAATACTGACCCTTGGAATGAATGGATATCAATTGCACAATGTAGTGATTGGCACAAGGTTAGAAGTGAATGTGCTTACCGAAGACACTTGTGTAGCCATGGGTCAGCCATCTCTACACCCATTGCCCCAAATTTTGTATATGGCAAGTAAGACCCACAAGCATTCATTTGGTGTATTACAAGATGTCAAGGTCAATATTGAGGGCATGATGTCTTGGGCTGACTTTGAGGTGACAGAGATGGATGAAGTAGATCAAAACCTAACACTATTGGGTTAGCCTTTCTTGTTTTGAAGAAGATGCATATGTACATTTTAAACATTAGACAAATAGTTTTGAGAATGGCAACAAGTAGGTCACCATGCCACTAGACTCTACACAAGGACCTACTTATATGGAAGATATCTACCTAATCAAAATGGACAAGAATTTTATATCTTGCCTACATGCAATGGCCTATTGGTATGTGATAGTGTGTATGAGATTGATTCTAAGGTACAATTGGAGAGATAACTACATGATGACCACGATCTCATAGGAAAAATTTGCACCAATGTACGGCCTACACAAAGACATACGCATCAAAAAGTGTCAATGTTACTAAGAAAAGACCATGTGTTTGTACCAATAGGAGCACATGAGTGCACACACAAGAGGGGACCACCAGTGTCAAGCACATACCCCAAATCACAATCAAGGCTACAAGGACAATGAAATGTTGGGTGCCTCTCCAAAGGCCATAGTTCTAACACAAAATCTTCAACACCAAAGATGGTCCTTATTTTAATGGGGAAAATAACCAACAAGAGTATTCCGCAACCATGAAGCAAGCGCTCTCAAAAGAGTTAGATCACCTAAATCTCATCGCATATATGTTGAGAGGCATGACAACTTGTAGGTGGGAAAACATCACCTTATTATTACAAGTTGGCCAGAATTCAAGCTCATGTTTCTCTATAGGCTTCTTGGGCCCTACATGTTGTACCCCAAATTAAAAATTATTGCTACACTTAGACATTTTGAAGAAATAAGTAAAAGTCTTGTTAAATCTGTCAAAAAAGGTCAAAATTTGGGTGTGCATGTCTTGCATGAGGGGTAAAAACTTGAAATTTCCAAAATCTAACGATCTGGGTCTACTCAGAGCGACCTAATCTACAAAACCCAGATCTCAGTTTTCCATCCCTACTTTTTAGGAAAACTGCTATTTTTAGAAACTTTCCAAAAATAGTAACTTTTTTTGGGTTTTTCTGGGTTTCTTTCGAAACGGATACTGGCAAAACTATCTAAAAATAAAAAGTTTGTCCGCCAAGGTTCAAACTGATTTTGATTGGCTTAAAATACTTCCTCATCAGGCTGGTGCAGTCAGAATCACGAAACGGTCAGTTTTACCCTAGTGGGTCTATTCTGCTTTTTCAATTTCAAAAAGCATTTCGAGAACTTCAAAAGTCATCAATGGAGGTCAATTAGCTGCCTAGTGTCAGATTCAATGTTCAAGCTCTAAACAGAAGATGGGTTGAAGAACATGCACAAAGAACGAAGGATGAAGGTGAAAACTGCAGAAAAATGACTAAGTCTGCCAGCCATGGGCGCCCCAGGAGAAGATAGGCGCCCATCTTTTTAGGGCCTCAAATGATGGAATTAGGGTTTGAGCTTCCAGGCAAAGTTGTTCAGATTCTTCCCAGCTCTGTAGTGAGTCCGGCAGTGTCATCATCAGATCAGCCAGTCACCCGGAATTCGAGATCAAATAGGGAGGTTTTAACCAGAAGACTGAAGGCAAACCATGAAAATCACTAAAAAAATTCTAAGTCTGGGAACTTTGGGTGCCCCAGGTGCCCAAGGGCGCCCAAGCTTTTGAGAAGTCAAACTCAACAGTTAGGGCTTGCCGATGAGCTCAATCTCTTCAGAATCCAGTCAGCTTCGCAACGGATGTCTTCGTCAGATCATCAGACTTGTCAGTCGCCGGCAAATTTAGATCAAGCTGGAGGTATGAAGAAGAAGGTTCAAGTTTGAAGATGAAATTCAAAGCAAAAATGGCTAAGTATGGAGGAGTTGGGGGCCCTAGAAGGAGAAAGGCGCCCAAGTTTTCGAGGGTCTAAATGGATGAATTTGCCAGTGAAGCCTCCAACGCGACTTCCTCAGAGTTGATCAGGCTTTCCAACGAGACCATCAGCTCGTCAATCTGAGTTGGCAGTCAATAGATCCTGAAGGCGGAACAGAAGGAAAAACAAGAGTTAAATGTCAAAAGTCAAAAGCAAAGGAGGAAATATTGAAAAATATTCTAACTATGGTGAAGTTGGGCACCCCAACTAGCCAGGGGCGCCCAAGCTTTTGATGCCTTAGATTCAACTTTTAGATGAAATCACTCCCACAAGACCCCTCTTAGAATCTTCTTAGCTCCGCAACGAGTCCAACTGTCAATCCATCCGAGCTCCGGATCGTCAAAAATGACATCATCTGAAGGAGAGAGTTGATGAAGAAACCCAAAAAATGGTTAAGTGTGATGAACATGGGCACCCCTGTGAAAGATAGGCGCCCAAGGTTTTGAAGCCTGAAATGATGGATTTTGCAATTGCAACCACCAAGATGACCTCGTCAAATTCAGCCAAGCTATCCAACGAAGCAGTTAGCCAGCCAATCTGATCAGTGTAGCTCCCGGAATCGAGGTTTCATCAGATGATCAAAGGGAAATGGAGAAAGTGAAAAACACAAAAAATGGCTAACACTATAAAGGTTGGGTGCCCCAGAAGAAGAAGGGCGCCCATGATTTCGGAGCATCAGATGGAGTTTTTAGCCAGAGTTTCCCCCAGGATGATCTTCTTAGAATTCGTCAGGCTTCATGATGAAACATTCAACTCGATCATCAGATCAACCTGGAAGCCAGAGATCAAGATCAAAGCAGGGTTCAAAATTGAGGAAAAGTTGAAAAACTCAGGAAAATGGTTAAGTCTGGGAGAAGTTGGGGCCTCTAGCCAAGAAGGGCGCCCAAAATGCCATGCCTTAGTCAAATTTCTCAAAATTTCAAAATTTCAAGATGAAGGAAAAACATCCATGTTCAATGCACAAGCAGATTCTAGGGTTTGGAGGATTAAAGCAAAAGAAAGCAGAGTTTTCTCAAGCCTAAAACTTATTTAAGAGGCCTTTTCTATTCATTTTTCATCATTTTTGCAGGTGGTGTCCAAGGGAGAGAAGAGGAGCAGCAAACAGAAGTTTTTCTTTTCAAGATTTGAGAGCCATAGCTTGCTGATTTTTCAAAGTTCTTCATCAATTTTCAGACCAACAACATAAGACCTTGCTTTTTCATACTTTTTTCATCCAGAACATCAAATTTTTGAGGAAGAAAGTCAAGGTTTTCAATTTTCAGTGATCTGGGTCATCTCAGCTCATCATTGTGAAGAATTTTTGAAGAGATTTTTCAAGTTGCAGCAGCTGCTTTTTCCTTGCATGTCCATGAAATCATCAGAATTTTCAAGATTTGGTCATCTGGGTCCTTTCTAAATATTCTTCTGAACAAAACCCAGATGTCAACATTTTTGGTGAAAAATTGAAGAAATTAGGGTTTGCTTTTTTTTCAGTCTACACTAAATATTTTAAAAAACGGGCGATTTGGGTCTTCTTGCAACGAAATTCTAAGCAAAACCCATATCACAGAAAAATTTTGAAAAATTCGTCCGTTTGAAGAAGGAAAAGCAGCAGGCTAAATTTAGAAAGTTGCTCAAAACTTGTCTAAACCTAGGCGAGTTTACGGTCATTCTTCAAAGTTTTCAAAATGGAGTACACTCCCCTCGAGTACAAGACCAAATCAGCTCTCTATCACAACTTCATCAAAACAGTTGAGACTAACTTGCACCACATCAAACCAGAGTTCAATTTGCAGCCATTGGAAAATGCAAGCAACATTGCAGTCAAGCACCTTGGTCACTCCGGACTTCTTGCAGCAGCGTCCATTCCTATTTCAGTAAAAAGTCTAGAATTCGTAATTGCTTGCATCAAGCATTACAATCTGGCGACTCCAGAGATTGCAGATTGATTTGCAATTTGAAACCTGACATGATCGAGAAATGCTTCTCAATTCCTCCTTGGCCTAAAAGTGTGAGTATTTCTAAAGGAGAATGTGAAAGGATATGGGAGATGCACAAGGACAAATACAATAAGAAGATTGCACAAAAGTGGATGAAAGAAAAACATAAGATTCTGCCAAGTCACATTTCCATGATGTCAGCAAGGTTTGAGAAAGTGGCCAATGAGGTCGAAGATTTTTTGAGATCAATTGCAAATGATGAAGAAATCCTCGAAAAGCGAAACTTTGCTATAGATAGCATTGATGCACCTGACAAAGATAAGGTTTCTAGCTTTTTGGCGGATGTGATCGAAATTTAAAGCAGCAATCATCTAGAAGCTTTCTTTCTCCTTTCTTTCTATTCTCGGAACAATTTTTATCTATTCTTTGAAGAATCGAAAAAAGATAAATGTAATAGTTAGCATTTCCTATTTTTCCTACTTTCTTAGGTGGTTAGATGTTATCTTCTTTTAGTTTTAGAAATAAAGCTTACTTGCTGAGCAAGCCATAGTTGTAAAAGCAAGGAGATTTTAGGGTTCCCTACCTCTTGCTTGTCTATAAATAAGTGCAGCCTTGCTCATTTATTTTCAACCATGCTAGTGATAACAAAACGCTGAGCCTATTCGTGCCTTCTATTTGTTATTCAGTGTTGTTCAATCGTACTTATGATAGCAAATTGCTGAGTCTCTTTTAGCCAGCAAGTTGTTGTTGTAGTTGCTGTTTACTTTGTGTAAGAACAAGTTTGCAAGTCTCTTTTAGCTGCAAATTCTTGTTCCGTGCATGTGTTTAGTGTAATTTTTGTTCCAGAAATTTGAGAAATAAAGTCTTGAGCCTCTTTTGCCTTGATATAATGTCTCAGATTTCCGTTTATTGTGTTATACTTATATGATCTTTAGTTTCAGCTCGCATTGAAAGTAAGTAGATGTACGTTGGAAGGAGAGATTATCTAAGTAATTTGTCAAAGAATCAAACTTTGTTCATTTCTAATTCTCTTGCTCTACGTTTTATTTGAGATATTAGAAACGTCATTAGCGTAGGTTAGTCGTAGTTGAAGCTCTAAATCAAAAAATCTCAGCTATGACGTTTGAGTTTTATAAACCTTGTGCTCGTAGCTGATTAAAAAGATAGGCAACTTAGTTTTAGTTTACTTTCTTAAACACCGTCAGCAAGAGGGAGCTTCCCCTCCTAATTTGAAGAGCAGTTTATCTCTGCATAGTTGTCTGTTTCAAATCCGCATTCCAGAGGTGGGAATTTAAACGCCAACACTACGCAAAGCAAGCACCACATTATACAAGGGAAACTTCTACCCTATGAGGATGTGTAGGGGCATCCTAAATTGTGGGTCCACAAATTTGTACACACTCTATAAAGATTTGGTGCTCAATATCCATAAGAAAACACGTAATGAGATTGCAAGCTAGGAGCAATTCAAAGCGCAATTTCAATGAACATTTCAATTTAAGGATCTTGTGCCCAATATCAATCTAGTTCTAATTAGTTTATGGGCTGCCCCATGCAATGAACAAACTAAGACCATTGATACATTGCAGAAGATGCTCAGTGACCAAATGTCTAGGCTACAACAACTCTTTGATGAGACAAACTTGGGGATCAAGTCACTAAATTGTGTCAGATAGGAGATAGAAGAGACGACAATGCTATGGAAAACAAAGCTAAAAATCTTATTCTAAGGTTTATGTCAAGAAATACCCACATAACTGATGCAAAGTACGATGTCATGTCCCCTAATAAGAAATAAAAAGAATTAATTGAAGACACATTGCCTGATTTATTTCCCATAGGCTAAGGAGTAAAATATGGGAAATAATAATAAAATATTTTAAATGGGCCTAATCACTTTATTTTCAAAAGGAGCAACTTATATATTATTTATAGGGCCTATGTAACATTTTAAAAGTGTTTTTAACACTTTATTCATAATGTAATTCAAAAAAATGTCTTTTGTAATTTAAAAAATATTATTAAATACTTGGAGTTAAAAAGTAAATAAAATAAAGGGTCCAAAGTGGGAGCCTATAAAGGAGAGGTCAGGATCACACCAAAGCATATATTTTTTTAATTTTTCACTTTTCCTTCCAAATTGGAGTTTTGAAGCATTCAAGGATGAGTGTGGAAGATTTTGAGGACGATAACCCTCTTGGTTTGCACATTTGGATTCGAAGACGAAAACCCTCTTATCCATTGGAGGTGATTCCATCCAGGAATCACAATTGTGCTGAATTATTGAAGATCGATTGAGGATTTGAAGTCATTTTCAGTTGCTATAGTGTGAAAGGGTTAGATTGTAATGTCCCATTTTTTACTACATGGAGAAAATATAATATTATTTTAATTATTTAATATTTTCTTCCAAATGTTAATTTAAAAGGAAATATTATTAATTAAATAATATTATATTTAAGTGACTTATTAAATGCAAATTGAAAATTAAGTCACAGTTGAAAATTAAAAGAGAAAGGAAATTTGAAGAGTCAGCAAGCATAAAGCCAAGGGTCAAGGCAAAGGTTATAAAATATTGTGGAGCAATTTGAAATGGTGGAACCGTGGAAGTTAATTTCTCTTTGAGTATTGAACCCTCTGTGGTTTTGGAGTTGGAGTTGCTCCATCTCAGTCAGGTTTCGGTGTTGTTGCAAACACCCTAGCCAGTTGGAAAGGTTATTCAGACCTTTCACTTTGATATATTAACAGATTACAGTGGGATTTCTGAACTCACCCTAGTTCTAATCTTTTGGTTGAAGTTTCTCAATTTTGAAAGGTCTCCTAAGGAGACCAATTTGTGTATCTTGGAGATATTGGATATCATCCCCTGTTTGAAAAAAAAATAGGAATTGATATTTGTGACAAAGATTCAGTCTAGCAATATCCATCGATCAGTTGACTCTTCAAAGAGATGACTTGGTTTATTTGGACGGAGGAATATTACGTGAAGATCACTATTATTTAAATTGTCTCTTATCATCTAATGTCGGAATTGCAGTTTTCTAAAGACACTTTTGTTCTATAATGGTTTAAAGCTTGAGTATGAGCTGCCAGAATCGATGAAAACATTGTGATGTTGAATTTTCAAGGTGACATGATGAAAGTGAATTGTGGGGAATAATAGAATTGAGCGCACTATTATCTCATATTTACTCAGTCGCTTAATTATAAATGTGTGAATGGCATTTTTGGAACGGTCTATATATAAAATTCATTGTTTGAATTAAAAGAATCGATCAGCAAAGAAGACGGGCACCAACATTTCAAAAGAAATCTACCATCGACAAAGTAGCATTACTTCTGAGCAACAGCCGCTGTAACCGATAGAGTTTGTGGGAGTCTTTCCCCTTGAACAGATTCATTGATAATTGTCGTTTCATTCCAAGACTGTGAGTTGATATTTCCTTGAGCTACCATATATTTGTTGAGGTCGATACATTCATTTTAATAATATAATAAAGAAACCTAGTAATAGTCATTTCTAAAGGCGACCTGGAAGCATCGGGCCATCTGAAGATTTAAACGGAGTCTTCAATCTTTGATAAATGGTCGATTCGTATTCCCACTTTCCAAGAGACCGAGATTGAGGAAGGTAGGATGAAAAAATTACATAGGAGCTTCATAAAATCATTGAGGAAGGCACCATATGAGACAGAAGATGACATGTGATGCTTGGGAATGTTGTGATGGCAGTGCATGAGGAAATAAAAAGAATCCGCTCAGAACTGAAGCTTTATTAATTTTAAATTATCTTAAGCTTGCTGCTTCATCAAGGAATTAGTCGCAATTTCCATAAGGGGAGTGAGACTTTAGATATCGTGGAAATAAGGAAGTCATCTTATTGTTGTATTTGGCAGTTCTGAGTAACTAGTGGATAGTCCTAGTTTTGGAGGAGATGCAACAGTTTTATTACTGATGTTGTTGCTACAAAGTTAACAGTCATGGTTGTTATCAGAACAAAGGAGAACAGAAGGCACAGTTGTTATATATATTTAGCACTTCTCAGAACTCGAGCAATACTAAAAAACATAGAATGTATTCATTAAATTGTTGCAATGTATATTTTTGAGGAAGCAATGATTGAAGATGTAATCCAATTCAGGTTAGATTTATATATGTTCTTTGTTTATTCATGTCATTGCTGATATAGAGCTTGGAGTGTAATCAGAGTTAATGTGTATTTGCTGTCATTCCTTGATCTTATTAGTTGTAGTGGTAAATATATATTTGTATTTTGTTCCATTATAATATCTTGATGGTCAATATAATGGATACAATGAGAACAATTATTAAATGTTGAAGATCAAACAGAAAATAAACTCAGAACAGCAATATACAAATTGATTGATGAAATGCTTGAATAGTCCAATTAGTGTAAATTGTATGCAAACTTGAGTGAGCTCAGCCCAAAACAGGGTAGCTCCTTACATTGGTATCAGAGCATGTGAACCTGCCATCCTGTGGAGTCTAACATTAAATTTCAGTTCAGTTCATCTGTGTCTAGCATTTAATCAGAGCTCAGAAAATTTCTGCAGCCTGTTGGGTATTTTTAGAGTTGAGTTTCAGATTGAATCAGGGCTTCTGATGAAGAAAAGAGTGTGGCAAGGTCACTTTATATCGCAGGAAAAAGGCTCGGTAAAGAATTTCAAGGGAAGATGAAGTGAGGATACTTCATATGGTGGAACAATGTTCGAGCCATGTGAAGCAGTCACCTTCTGAGGTGATGCAGTTGGCATTAACACCTACAGTGACCTCTCTGAATCAGCTCTATTGGCTGAGGCATCCTGATGAGGAAACTAAACTACTGGTTACTTCATGTCTCAATGAAGTAATCAGAATCGTGGTACCCTAGGTGCCCTATGAGATGATACTATGAAGAAAGTACTAGACATGATTATAGAAAGCTTTCAAGATCTTGACGAAACTAGTAGCAGTCAGTACTCCAGAAGAGTTGCTATATTGGAGACATTTTCAAAACTCAAAACGAGTGTATTGTTGATAGATTGGGGTATGCAAGATCAGATATATGATTTGTTCCATTACCTTTTCAATTCAACTTGGAGTGAACAAAAGGAGGATGTAGTTGCATCCATAAGAAACATTCTTGTTCTAACTGTCACTGAGGTTGATGGCATTCCTCAACCTGTCCTATCTCTTCTACTAGACATTCATAAAAAAGAAGGAAAGATTTCTTCTGCTGCTGATAAGTTGATCAAAGATTTGTTCAATCAATGTGAGGGAAAGCTGAAGCCTCACTTGAAGATGGCAGTGCAAATAAATGAGGTGAGCTCTAATGCTGTAGACATGAATAAAATTTTGTTTTCTAATGATTTTGTGGTAGATTCTCAAGAGATACCCTTAGGCATGCATTTGTCTATGCATACTAAGGATGAGTACAATGAGGCATCAACAATTTTGGATGCACTTGAGGAAGTCACAAGTGCAGAACCAGTGGAGATTATTAATGTCTGCTGATGATAATCTCCAATCAGCTAATGATTTGCTCTTTCATTTCAACAATTCGGGCTGATTTTGGATTGAATTCCAAACTGAACATATGAGGGAAAAAGCTGAAAATTCTTCCATTACTAATGCTGATTTGATTATTTCTTAGGAGTCATGCATTGAGGAAGACACTGAGGAAGTTGGTTCTAGTGGTCACAAATCTGATTTCTCTTTGCTTGAAACTGATTTGAAGCAAAGAGCTAGTGACCTTGAGCATACCATTGTTGAGATGAGGAGAGAAGCACAACAAATTTATGACAGTTTTGGGAGCACAGTTGAGAAGAATTCTAATTTATTTTCACCTCATAGCAGCACTTCTTCAACTTTGCCAAGTCATGATTGGAGCAATCAAAATTCGTTATCTACTGAAAAAGGAAGTTCAAGCTTTGTCCAATCTTGATGAAACACCTAGGTGTGTGGAAAATCTTATTTATAATGTGCCAAGGGATCAAGATGTGTGTAACATTTCCCTTGTTGATTTGAAATCAATTAAGAATGTTATAGAAAAAATCAAGACAAATTTTTTGCATGTAGTTCATGATAGAGACAGGGCTACTGAAGCTATTGATGAAGCTTTGGAATTGAATGAACAAACAAAGGCTGAATTGTTTGTTGTTCAAGATTCTTTAAGAGAAACTGAAAATCATATTACTACTGCTCATTTTTTCAAAGAACAAGAAAACAAAGAAAGAGCTGAAGAGATTCAAGAAATCATTGAAGAGCTTGATTGCATACAAGAGACTTATGTCTTGGATCATTGTCCTAAAAGAACAGAGAATTCGAATTTTCATCATCATGATATTCAACTTTTTGATAATCCTTTATTTGAAGTTGGTGTTAGTATGACTTATGAAAATTTACTTTTTGAGTTGGATGAAGAAATTCTTCCAGATGCTAGTGATGAAGGGTGGAATTCAAATACATCTCCCAGCAGCGAAGTGTTGATATAAGATCTGGATTGCGACAATGTTACTGCTATCTGTTGCCCATTCACTCTACATGAAATGGAAAATCAAGGTATGCATATAAATGAGGTTATCTTTCCTGACCAGCAACAGAGAATTGATTGGGTAAGTCCGTTGGATAGAGCTAATTGGCAGTTTGATGGTGAGTTTTTTCGATCATTGTTACGGTTGATTGTGAGGATTCTATCAGATTCTATTCATGCATCAATGTTTCCAAGCTCAACTAATTCCAAAATTGAGTTCGATGATGAAGTGAATTTCCTTGAATTGTTTTGGCAATTCTTGTTCCATGGTATTAGTTTCAATATCTTCATGGATTTCAGATTTGATGGGTACTTCTTGGAGTTTCAGAAAGTATTGATACAGTTTGGGCATGCAAATCGGATGATTCTAATCTGAGTAGCGCAGTGTTTGCGTGGTGGTTTTTTCTTGCAACTTTCTTGGAATCTTGGAATCGCGTGGGATTCAGTGAATGTTGAAAATGATTTTATTGATTTCATTCAATTGATTTTCAGAATGTCTGATAGGAACAATATGGTGATAATAGTATCAGGCACTGTTTTTAGCAGAGATTCATGGCAACCTACAATACTGATTTGGGATCCTGGTATTCACTTTGGCTTGCAGATGTGGGTTGCTTGAGGACAAGCAATCTTCGAGATAGGAGGAATTGTAATGTCCCATTTTTTACTACATGGAGAAAATATAATATTATTTTAATTATTTAATATTTTCCTCCAAATGTTAATTTAAAAGGAAATATTATTATTAAATAATATTCTATTTAAGTGACTTATTAAATGCAAATTGAAAATTAAGTCACAGTTGGAAATTAAAAGAGAACAGAAATTTGAAGAGTCAACAAGTAGAAAGCCAAGGGTCAAGGCAAAGGTTATAAAATATTGTGGAGCAATTTGAAATGGTGGAAGTTAATTTCTCTTCAAGTATTGAACCCTCTATGGTTTTGGAGTTGGAATTGCTCCATCTCAGTCAGGTTTCGGTGTTGCTACAAACACCCTAGCCGGTTGGAAAGGTTATTCAGACCTTTCACTTTGATATATTAACAGAATACGGTGGGATTTCTGAACTCACCCTAGTTCTGATATTCTGGTTGAAGTTTCTCAATTTTGAAAGGTCTCCTAAGGAGACCAATTTGTGTATCTTGGAGATATTGGATATCATCCCCTGTTTGAAAAAAAATCAGGAATTGATATTTGTGGCAGAGATTCAATCTGGCAGTATCCATCGATCAGTTGACTCTTCAAAGAGACGACTTGGTTTATTTGGACAAAGGAATATTACGTGAAGATATTTAAACTATCTCTTATCATTTAATGCCAGAATTGCAGTTTTTTGAAGACACTTATGTTCTATAATGGTTAAAAGCTTGAGTATGAGCTGCCAGAATCGATGAAAACATTGTGATGCTGAATTTTCAAGGTGACGTGATGAAAGTGAATCGTGGGGAATAACAGAACCGAGTGCACTATTATCTCATATTCACTCAATCGCTTAATTATAAATGTGCGAATGGAAAATTTGGAACGGTCTATATATATAATTCATTGTTTGAATTAAAAGAATCGATCAGCAAAGAAGACAGGCCCCAACATTTCAAAAGAAATCTGCCATCAACAAAGTAGCATTACTTCTAAGCAACAGCCGCTGTAACCGATAGAGTTTGTGGGAGTCTTTTCCCTTGAACCGATTCATTGATAATTGCCGTTTCATTCCAAGACTGTGAGTTCATATTTCCTTGAGCTGCCATATATTTGTTGAGGCCGATACATTCATTTTAATACGAATATAATAAAGAAACCTGGAAATAGTCATTTTTTAAGGCGACCTGGAAGCATCGAGCCATCTGAAGATTTAGGAAGGCAGGATGAAAAAATTACACAGGACCTTCATAATATCATTGAGGAAGGCACCATATGAGACAAAAGACAACGTGTGATGCTTGGGAATGCTGCGCTGGCAGTGAATGAGGAAATAAAAAGAATCCGCTCAGAACTGAAGCTTTATTAATTTTAAATTATCTTACACTTGCCGCTTCATCGAGGAATTAGTCGCAATTTCCATAAGGGGGGTGAGACTTTAGATATCGTGGAAATAAGGAAGTCGTCTTATTGTTGTATCTGGGCAGTTCTGAGTAACGAGTGGATAGTCCTAGTTTTGGAGGAGACGCAACAGTTGTATTACTAATGTTGTTGCTACAGAGTTAAGAGTCGTGGTTGTTGTTATCTGAACAGAGGAGAACAGAAGGCACAATTGTTATATATATTTAGCACTTCTCAGAACTCGAGCAATACTAAAAAACACAGAATGTATTCATAAAATTGTTGCAACATATATTTCTGAGGAAGCAGTGATTGAAGATGTAATCCAGTTCAGGTCAGATTTATATATGTTCTTTGTGTATTCATGTCATTGCTGATTTAGAGCTTGGAGTGTAATCAGAGTTAATGTGTATTTGCTGTCATTCCTTGATCTTATCAGTTGTAGTGGTAAATAGATATTTGTATTTTGTTCCATTATAATATCTTGATGGTCAATATAATGGATACAATGAGAACAATTATTAAATGTTGAAGATCAGTCCGAAAAATAAACTCAGAACAGTAGTATACAAACTGATTGATGAAATGCTTGAATAGTCCAATTGGTAAAATATTAAAAAAAATTGTATGCAAACTTGAGTTAGCTTAGCCCAAAACAGGGTAGCTCCTTACATAGATTTTCTGATTTTGAAGGGGTTTCAGACTATTGCTTCTATTTGTGGGATGTTCCACTTCCAATCATTGAATCAGCTGAAATTCATGTTTCCAGCCATCATTTTGAGGGAAATTTGTTGTTGTTGTTCATTCATCCATACACTGATGGTGAAACAAAGGTTATTATTTATTAATCATACCTTAGTTCATGTTATCTGCATCTATCATCAACAGAATAAGCAGTGGGACAGCTGCTGGTTTATCATTCAACATAGCTATAATCAGGATACTAATATCTCAATGGGGCAGTCTCTTTTTATGTCTATTATTGCTTCCAATCTTTGTGAGATTCTAGTTGCTCTTCCATCTCTAGATACATCCCCCCAATAGGAGCAGGACAAAGTTTCTTCCTTTGTGCCAAAAAAGACCAAAACTCAAGAAATTCTCGAGCAAAATCAGGCCAAATTCAAGGCACCTCATGATCAAGGTCAAGTATCTCAATCTTCCAACTAAGCAATTGGGTTTGGGTTCTCTTCGATAAGATGATATTCTACAACCAACAATATCACAAGTTGAAAACTATTGGACACAGACCACATTATATTCTTGAAACAGTTGGGCCTAATGTCTTTCACTTAGATCTTCAAACTCAGCTTGGCATCCATGATGTTGTCAATAAGCCAAGTTAAGCCATACAATCCATTACAATTGTGAGTGGAGATCACTTGTCCTAAGGCTAACATTCCATATTATCAATAACCCTTGACCAAGGACATTTTGCATGATGTTCAGTTTTGCATTAATCACAAGGAAAAAACTAATGCTTAACTTGTCACCTGCAAAGGCAATCTGTCAACACAAGTCAAGTGGCTCTCCAAGTTATCTGTTGTGAAGAAGTTCCTTCATCTCATGTAGATATTGATAACAACTTCATCTCAGCAAGGAGAAAAGGTGAGAATCACTCTTGTAGTGATCTCTCACCTTGTAAATATCTCCTTGTAATTATATGTAGATTTTCCCAATTCATTAGAACCTCACTGACTGCATGTAAGTAAGACACACCGGTGAGTTTTGCATGCCAGATTCAAGGTTATTTTGCATGAGCTTGTCCTTATCCAGCCACCACATGTCCCCATCAAGTCTATTTAACCTTAATAATGAAGAGCATACAGCATCATTTTCTGGTAGTTCTTGTTGTTCTACATTTTCATGGGAGGCTTATATCATGTCGCCAAGCCTTGAAGACTGCCAAACAATTGCTTGACTTCAAGGGGCAGTCTGATTCTATATGCCCACAAATGCAGTATATACTATAAATAGTACCTAAAACCTACACCTACAAAGTCCAAAGAACGGTACCATATTTGACCTCTATACTCAAGGATGATCATTGATATCTCCTAAACTTCTCTTACTTAGGTCCATTATAGAAACATGGTTTTAAAATTTCTTTGTGACAAATATGATCTTCCCTAAGTATTTCCAAAAATTCTTCGTGTTTCTTCCACCCATGAGTGCAAGGATAGGTTGGTGTTTTTTACCATAAAGAAGTTGAAGCATGCCCTCCTTCAAGATCCCTCTCAGTCCATATGAAACCTTGAAACTACCTTGAAAATAATTTTTGAGACCAACCATAGGTGATTAGTGTATTTCAAAATTTATCTTCCACATTTGAAGATTCATTTCTGCAAAGCTATCCCTTTTCGCCAAAAACTACTTACAAATAATGGAAAAACAAGTAATCAGTAAAGTATGTGGTTTGTTTTACCACATCTAACTTCTAAGTTCATGTCTGGGCAAACTCTGCTTTTTTCATGCATAAATTTATTTGAGGATATAGGAGTTAAAGAGATATTTTCAGATATCTGAGAAGAGCCAACATTGTTAGATCCCATAGAATTGTGTGTCAACACTTCTAGGAAGCACTTTCCCAAAGTAATTGAGAATATACGCACCTCCAGTAACTGCATTGATGCCTGCAGTGGAATTAGGATCACTTCATCAGAGCAAACGTATGGTTTTCTAACCTAATAATTTTCTATTCAACCATTTGAGTATGACTTCAGCACTCCGTTAGCAATGATGGTCTCTTTGCTTCAGTTTAAAGGCTATATAACAAGCACCTCGGCAATAAAATGCAAGCCTATGCAACACATGTACACCATCAGAGTTAAGTTACACAGAATGAGAATGAATTTCCATCCATCAACATGCAATGAAAGGCAACATGTTTATCTAACACTTCCAAGCTAAGGAAGTTGCACACAGACCACATGCTGTCCATATCTTCAACAGTATATTCCAGTTACCCTGATGCAGAAACCTCCTCTGCTACTTCATGTCAAAATTATCATTGGCATGCTTGTATATAATAGGCAATCAAATAATTACTCATAATGTCTTTTTCTTAAGGCTTCTCTTCTCGCTTTTAGATGCATCGCAATTTACTTAGGTGCACTGAGGTGGGAATTAAATGAAGCCAAGACTGAAACAAATTCATATCATAAACTACTTACAACATTGCATTGAAACAAAACATAAAGAACAAGTCTCGCATGATTCGAACAGTACTCTTCATCTGTCTTTAAGCTACTATGTTTTAATTATAAGTTAGTCAGGTATTGCAATGTTTGATAGATTCTTCAAGGATAATACTATTCGGACATGGCAAACAAATTTCTTATCTGCACAGCAGTGGGTCGAAGAAGTGAGCACAAGATTCACATTATTAATTTGCTACTCTTCTGTCTAAACACAGAAGCCAGCACAACTCCTAGAATTTAAACAATATCATGATCTATCATCACTCAATGGCCTAGGAAAACATAGTTTTTATTTTTTAAATTGTTACTTTGTGTTCGTACTTGTTAAGTAGAAAAAACTATGTTTAGATAGTAGATCCATGCAGCAAACACATGTCCACAAGCAGATAGGGCTTCACTTTTGACCTGAGGAAATGCAAGAGAGTAACATACCTTGTGTTGAGAGTGCAAGGGCAACTGGATAGGAATGCCTTGTGATCTTTCTAACATGAAGAAAAACTCTCTGCTTCGACTTTTGAGAAACAGAGCATTTCCATACTGTATGGGAACGCTGGATACCACCAGAAGACTTGAATGAAGAATTAATTGCCGTATTTGGAAAGCCAAAACTAGCGTGACGAAGCCCAATTGTCATTGTCGTTCTCTTCTGTTCCGAAGTGAACACTCAAAGCTAAAGCTCAAACTCAAACTAGGTCCAACTATAGATCATGTTTGAAATTTATTTCAAATGTCAGAATTATCAAAGATTGACAGGAAACTATCTAGTTGAATCCCAATAAGTTATCACATAGTTGTGGTAAACTGAGAAAACACCGGTTACATAAAAATTATCTAAAGATGCCAAGTTTTCATGCGTTGAGAAACTAATAGCAAGCATCAACGTACATTAAATCTGTAAACAATGTTGAGAGAAGACAATGGTCTTACCTGCCTTGCTGCTTTGGTTCGTGTTTCTTCTACTACTCTATTCTCTTTCTGCCGTCTTTAATGGGCCTTATCTATAAAATGTTCAGAGCAGACTGTATACTTCTCTAGATGAATGTTATTGTCTTAACTATAGTCGTGAAAAGTAAAAATAATGCTTTCTTAGGCGAAAGTATTAGATTAACTAGAAAAAAACACAATCAACTAAACATAATCAGATAAATAATTTAAATATACTTAGAATTGAATTAGATGGAGGATGATGTTTAGTTCAATAGCAATGGATAAGGTTATAATGTCAAATTTTGGAAATAGCACTCTTTTATCAACTGAGAATAAGTTGTGGGTCTAGGGCTAGTTGTGACCATGGTTCTATACCTATGCTCTAAATTCATCTTAGTATATAGAGTTCCTTTTTGCAACTTTGTTTGAGGTATAGTCTTATGCTCTACCTTATTTAAAACTTTGGGCTTGTAATATCAATGATACCTTTGTTAAGTTGTTATATGACCAAGCTACAAGGGCATTGCACCTTGATCAATCCCTTTGAATTTGAACAATTTAAAAAACAAAATTCCAAGCACCTAAGTTGTAGTTTCTTTATTCTTTTTATTGAACCAAATGGAAATGTGTCACTATTGATTGCTCTCTAATATGATTGAACACTTAATTGTACTCGATGATGAGAGATGATTAGAAAGAATGCATTGAATGTCTTTAAATACTAGTAATTAATATCAAATTGTGTCAAAAATGTGTTTAGTTAGCTCGAGATAGAAGGATGAAGGGGCCCAATTAGCCAAATTTGAATTTAAATTTTTGAATTAGAAAGAGACAAGTTCATACCATGAGGTTTCCCTCATGTTTGTGGACCTATCATAGGATGTAATAATTGTCAAATCCAAGTGGCAAATGGATAAATGGAGGTAGGTGCATAGATAGGCACGATAAATGGGTGGATAAGGAGAATGTCAAGAAGTATGTGGGTAAAATGATAGGGTAGGGCTAAATGTATAGGGATATGTGTATGTATAAGTGGATAAAAAGGCTAGGAGAATTAGCGCAACTTTGCACAATATCATGCTACTTGTTGCTATGTACATTTGTAAGATGTTAACAAAAAATTGGCACAATATTAATGGAAAATAACATGGGTGTACAAATTTCATCATTATATCTTTCCCCCACTTTGAGGTGCAATGAAACATAAATAATCATGTATCTCAAGTATATAGCACTCACAAATATACACATAAAGTAAATACTCAAACACTTAAAGAATATTACCACGGGGTCCACATAATGTGATGGGTGATGTGAGGATGTGATCATGTGTGTTCACCTTAAGTGTATGTTTTTCCCATAATTTAAGTCTCTATAAGCACATGCATCTATTTTCATGTCTAAATATAAGAATGTAGTTATAGTATCCCATCATTGACAACTGATTATATCCATAGGATATTAAGAATTATGCAAAGAGGGAAGCATAGTATATGAAGTATAAGCATCTAATCATGGCATTGCATCGTATAGTAGTGTAAGTATTTTAGACACCTAAATTTATACATACACCACCACATTTAACTTTACCCTATCTTACATATTAATTAAATAAATAATCATTATTTATTTAATTCATCCGTTCATTATTTATTTTTTTATCCCTCAACCTTAATTAAAAAAATTTATATTTATTTAAGAAAGTTTAACCTTATCCCTCAAGTCCTCCAACTAAATTAATTAATTAATACCTACTTAATTAATTGATTTAGGCTAATTAATCATCATTATCATGCCCTCCAATATTTAATTCCACAATATCCCCTAATCCACCAACTTTTAATTCCATCTATTAATCCATTTACATGGATTAAAATCTAAATTCACCATCATCGAGTATGTGTACATATTCCCTTTATTACTCACATATGTTTGAGCATGCAAGCTTGTAAGTTTGAAATCCTCCTAAGCTCCACCTCATCCCTTGACCTTTTGACTTATTCCCACTCCTTTATTCACACATGTGTGATCATATCTCCCACACATGCCATCTTTCTCACACATGTGTGAGCATGGCTAGCTCTTACATCTTATGTGGCACTTGTCACATAAATACAACTTCAATCCATGCATCCATCTTCCTCAAATCCTAGCCCTCCATTACAATGCATCTTGGACCTTGATTTTCCTAATGGAAATTCTATAAATTGAAGGCCTCC
>VDFB02183166.1:0-22230 GCA_007258455.2 Sequoia sempervirens | reverse complement strand
TCTCTATAACAAATATCTTCTATATTCTTTGTATCTATGTGGTAGTGAGCCCTCCAAGTGGTTAACCCTTGTTGGATAGTGAGTCTTGATCTAGACATTAAGTCCTATTTTGGAAGTAAGCCTTCTATGGAAGTGAACCTTTGTATTCAATTTTGATATTCTCTATATTATGACCTAATCCTCACTATGGTTATTCCCTTATTGGGTTTTCCACTTAAATTTGGTGTTATTACGCACATGGTTTTGTTTCTTTCAGTTTCTACTTTTACACTTAATGATTAATCATAGTAGAAAAGTAAAGGATTTGTGAATGATAATAGATCTATTTTCTGGTGGAAATTTTTAAAGGTTAAATTTTCTACAACTGATTCAACCCCCCTCTCAGTTGTCTTGTTCAACAATTAGTATCAGAGCTTGGTTCCTTGGAGAAGAGCTTAATGGTTTGAGGAAGGTCCGGGATGGTGAGCAAGATCACTATTGAGTATCCTAGGTTTGATGGGACTTATTATGCCCTTTGGAAAATAAAGATGGAAGGATATTTGGAATACTATGGATATGATAAATATTGAGAAATCTTATAAGACTACTTACACTCCTCTTGCTAATGGTCTGAGTACAATTGATCAAATCAAGGCGCATGAAGCAAACAAGGAAAAGTTCATTCTGAAGAATAGTCTTTCACATTATGAATTGATTAAAGTTCACAAAATCTGAAGATCACATGGTATGTGCATGATCATGATGAGCCAAAAGTGGCAATATGATGGGTATGTGTAGGGTATGTATCGACAACTTTTTACCCAAATTTGATGAAACAAAAATTGTTTTAGCGAGATTATCACTTTTCCACCAATATATAAATTATGCTTTTACATTGAATTTAATAAATAATTATTATTCATTTTCTATTTGAATTACTTACTCAAAGTCTTGATTGATAGGCCGATTGAAATACATCTATAGCTTAAATGGTATCACATTTTGAATTTGAAACATGCATCACATTCTATGCTTTGCATACTATAGGATTAAAAAAAAATGAATTTTGGCGAAGTTTGACAAAGTTAAGGTGGTCGACATACAAGTTTTTATGTTTTTAAAAAATTCTGTAATAAAAAAATTATAATTAATTATTTACTTGGAAAAAAATTACAAAAAAAAAAAAATATGCAGATCACATCGACATGAGTCCTCTACTTACATCAAAAATCTTATAAAAAAATATTATCATTTTATTGTGGTTAGGTGGTCGCAAACACCTACTCTTATTTTTTTCCCCAAATTTAAGTACTAATCGCGATTGAAATTTCAAATTTCACCAAATCGAGATTTATTTTTAAATAAACCTAGTAGTTTAGAAACTACATTCAATTTTCTACACTTATTCCCTACATATTTTGATATAATATAGATAATTTATTCAAATTTTACGCCAAGTTGCCTAACTCGATTTTTCTAAATTCTCACCACTTAAGGGCCTATTTTTCCATGATCCCGCATATTCCCTAAAGAGGTCTAGGAGGCATTGTAAAAGATTCATGAAGGAGATAAAAAGGTCAAAGAAGAGAAGTTGCAAAATTTGGAGGCACAGTTCGAGATCCTACAGATGTCTGAAGATGAGAACATTAAATCCTATGTACAAAGAGTGGATGAACTAGTGGATGGAATGTGAGGACTTGGTGCTATAGTGGATGAATCCAACATTATAAAGAAGATTCTCAGAACTCTCCTAGATGCATACAATGAAAATTTATATGCTATTGAGTAATTTATAGATTACAAAACTTATACTAAAGATCAGTTAGTGGGTAATCTAACATCATTTGAAATGAGAAAGCCTAGCTTGAGAAATGGATCCAAGACATAAACAACTTTCAAGGCTACAAAAGTTGAAGATCTGAATGAAGAGAACCTTGATGAAGTAGAAGCTAACATTGTAAGAATGATGAAAAAGGGCTCCAGTATGTATGAAGGTAAGTTACCCTTAAATGCTTTAGCTGTGGAGGAATAGGTCATTATGCTTCGGATGTCCAAAAAGAGCTAAGAAGAATAAAAATAGATTGAGCAAATAAAATAAAGGGAAGATGATTAAGAGAGAATAATATGTGAATGAAGATGTTGGTATTTTTGATGAAGAATCTGATTATGGAGATTTTGATGACAATGAATGTTTGTTTTTGGCTATAAAAGATGAATCTACTTTTGATAATATTGAAAGACAGGTAAAGGAAAGTGCTCTAGAGAAAGTTGAAGATAATCGTGACCCGCTAAATAGGAAAATAACTATTAGTTGTTGATAGTGGTTGTTCACATCACATGACTGGTGATAAGAGTAATTTTGTTAAAATTTACATGATCGGGTGATAAGAGTAAGTTTTGTTAAACTTGAAAATTATAATGGAGGCTTAGTTATGTTTGGAGATGATGCTAGTGCTAAAATTTGTGGGATAGGTTTAGTAAGTTTTGATGGCAAGCATAATACTAATGATATCTACTATGTTAAGGGTTTAAGGAATAATCTTGAGTGTTGGAAATATGTGTAGTAAAGGATACAATCTTGTATTTGAATATGAGAGATGTGAAATTAGGAAAGGATTCAGAAAAATGATTGTTGTAGGAAAGAAGTTTTAAGGAAATATTTATCAACTTAAGGGTGCTGATGGACATTGTTTTATGTCTCAGATTAATTATAGTTGGTTATGGCACCAAATGATGTGCCATATGAATTTTGACAACTTGGTGAGGATCAATGCACTGCAAGCTGTAAGAGATTTACCAAGGATTACAACCTATTAAGGTATTTGGAAGAAAATGTTATTATCTAAAGGGATGAATAAAATTTAGGAAATTTTGATGCTATATGTGACAAAGGTATCTTCCTTGGATACTCTACTAGAAGAAAAGTTTACATATGTTTCAATAAAAGGCTAAGAAAGATCGTAGAGAGCACAAATGTCAAGGTGGATGAAGCATTGAAGAATTTAAATGAATTTGATAGATATGTATCAGATGAACTTGATTGCATAGAAGTTGAAGAAGTTGTGAAAGAATAGGAAAAAAAGAATAAAGAAGAAGAAGCTTTGATGGTGTCCCCAAAGACACATAAATATGTTCAAAGAATCATTTATAAAATCAAATCATTGGAGACAAAAGGAAAGAAGTATTAACAAGAAGCAGAGCTGCTATTGATGGTGAAATAAATTTGTTTACTTTCTAAAGTTGAACCTAAAATAGTAAGTGAAGCATGCAAAAATGAGCATTGGATGAGAGCTATGAAATAAGAACTTATGCAGATTGAGAAGAATCAAACTTGGGAATTGGTCCCTAGACCGATAGATAAAATCATAATTGGATCAAATGGGTATTAAAAAACAAGCTAAATGAGTATGGAGAAGTTGTCAGAAATAAAGCAAGACTTGTGTGTAAGGGCTATTCACAAGTAGAAGGTATATATTTTCAAGAGACCTTTGCTCTGGTGGCAAGGATGAAGTGATTAGATTTTTTGAAATTTAATTTATTACAAAGATTTTAAAGTTTGTCGATGGATGCAAAGTCTACATTTTTAAATGGTGAATTGGAAGAAGTGTAAATGGAACAACTAGATGGATTTTAGTTGTTAGATCAACCAGATATGGTCTGCAGATTGAAGAAGGCTTTATATGGATTAAAACAAGCTCCTAGAGCTTGGTATGCAAGGTTGGACATATATTTGATTCAACAAGGATTCAATAAAGGTACGTGAGGATAGTAATTTGTATTTCAAAATTGGAAATGACAAAATCTTGATAGTAGATGTATATGTTGACTATATTATCTTTGGAGGAAATGAAACAATGTGCAAAATTTTTGTTGAAGAAATAAAAAAAGAGTTTAAGTTGTCTATGTTTGGTGAGATGATTTTTTTTCCTAGGTTGTAAATCAATCAAACAGAAAAAGGGATTTTTATTACAAATAAAAATATTTAAAAGAGATGTTGAAGAAGTTTGGAATGGATGGTTCCAAACCGGTATGCACTCCCATGGTGACTAGTTGTAAATTGAGAAAAGATGATGACTCACCTGAGGTTGATTAGAGCAAGTACAAATCTATGATTGGAGGACTATTTTATTTAACTGCTACTAGACCAGATATTATGCATGGAATTTGTCTTGTGGATATATTTCAAGAAGACCATAAAGAAGCACATGTTTCTGCTATTAATAGGATATTTAGATATTTGAATGGCACTCTGAATTATGGCTTGTGTTATCCTAGGGATACTGATTTTACACTAAGTGCTTATATAGATGCAGATTGGGTAGGTTGTGTTGATAACCAAAAAAGTACAAGTGGTGCATTCTTTCTTGGTTCAAAATTGGTGTCATGGTTAAGCAAAAGAAAGATTCAAATTTCCTTATCCACTATAGAAGTTGAGTATATTGATGCTACATCTTATTGTACACAAGTTTTGTAGGATGAAATAGACATTGAAAAGATATCAGAGTAATGTTGATGATCCCATTTATCTTCCTCAAGGATAATACAAGTGCAATTCACATTTCAAAGAATCAAGTTATGCAATCAAGGAAAAAATCATATATCTATTAGGTATCACTTTTTGAGAGAGAAGGTTGTGGAGAATGAAGTAAAGCTTGAGTGTGTGCCTACAAAGGATCAGATTGTTGATATATTTACTAAGGCTCTTCCTAAGGATACTTTCGAGTATCTCTAGGAGAAGTTAGGGGTCATTTCCCCTCCTTTCTTGAACTACATACATATGGAGATGCATTAGTTCAGTGGATCTATGGATCTATCTCTCTTCTGGATTGATATTTTTTGGCTACCTCTCAAGAGGAGCATGTAGTATCTTGTGTTGTCATTGGAAAATTGTTTGTGTATACTCCTAAGGGGGAGTATTCATTTCTAGTAAGGTCCTTAATGTCAAAGGGGAGAAAAATGTTAAATATCTTTTGACTTTTCCATTTATTCTAAGGAAGCTAAGGTAGCAGAACAACTTCCTACACTAATCTTGAGAGGAGAATAATGTAAAATTTTTACAAATCTTTAACAGTTACAAAAACTTAAATAGAATAAACATAAATATCATGCATACCATGACAAAATGATTTATATCTAGGGAAAACCCTTTCAGGAGAAAACCCCACACTCCAAAAGCCACCAAGTATATTATTTAGTAAATCAAAAAGATTATAATATACTTGCAGAACAAGCTTCTCACAAGAGTATCACCACTTAGAGATCTAGAGAAAACATGATGAATATCATACTCTTAGAATACATTACTCTCTACTACAATCATAATAAAATACCCTCATAAAATAGGGTTACATTCTAGGGCAAGATAGGTCAACAAAATATCTACCATTAGATCTAAAACCTAATATCAAACGGTCTAGATTTGCAATACATCATTATTTAATGTATGTTGGCCATTTTAGAAGTTTCCTAAAAAAGTTAACACGCTCACATTTTTCTCTTTGTTGCCATTGTATACACCTATCAGTGTAACTTGGAAATATATATAAATATATATACATCCTATCAACAATAAACCGTATATAATTTCAAGGTTGAGACACATTTTCCCAAAAAATCTCCCACTTGTCGAACACCTTGCAAGAGTAATGTGAGGGTGTAAACATCATCTCTTTAATTGCTAGGGGCCAAAAGGCCCATATTCTCTGAACACCATTTGATCTTCTTTATGCTCACAAGATTAGTTAAAGAATTAACAAAATTCATCAAAGTCTCTACCTTAACCAGCTTCACCCTACCATCTTGGACCATATCACTAACAAAATGATAATGTACATCAATGTGCTTGGTCCTGGCATAAAATGTCAAGTTCTTGGCTAGACATATTGCACTCTGAATATCACAATAAATTGTCACCGCACCTTGTTTTATTAAAATATTTGAAAAAAATATCTTAATCCAAATGGATTCTTTACAAGTATGAGTAGCTTCCATATACTTTTCTTTAGTAGTGGAAAAAGCAACCACAACCTATCACTTACTCATCCAACAAAATTCACCACCAAATAAAGTAAACACATAAGCACTAGTGAATTTTCCACTGTCAACATCACCTACCTAATCCAAATCCACATAACCATGAATATCAAGGGAAATATCATCTTTAGTCATATTACTATGATAACATAAGGAATAATCTGAGGCACCCCACAAATATTTGAAGACTCTTTTAACTGCATCCCAATGAACTCTACTAGGATTATACATATATTTGGAAAGAACTCCCACTGCTTGGGAAATGTCTAGTCTAGTACAAACCATAACTTACATCAAACTTCCAACTGCACTATGATAAGGCACTCTACTTATGTCTTCCATATTTGATGGAGATGTTGGACAATCTGACATAGATAACTTTGTTCCAACTGAAACAAGAACACACAATGGTCTACAATCCTACATATCAAACCTTTATAAAATTGAGTTGACATACTTAGTTTGGCCAAGCCATACCTTTCTGTTCACTCTATCTCTTTTAATTTCCATCCCAAGAATGTGTTTAGTTGTACCAAGATCTTTCATTTCAAATTTAGCAGCAAGTTGAGATTTTAGTTCTAAAATCATACCTTTCCCTCTACCAAAAAATAACATATCATCAAAATATAATGCAATAGACAAGAAACAATCACCATCAGTTTTATAATAAACACAATGAACTAATTTAGAAAACTCAAATCCAAAACTCAACACAAATGTATCAAATTTCTGGTACCACATCCTAGGACTCTGTTTTAAGACATACAAATATTTCTTCAATTTGTAAACCAACTTACTTTTACCTTTCACCATGTAGTGCTTTGGTTGTGTCATATAAATATCCTCCTCCAAATCACCATGAAGGAAAGAAATTTGCCGCATCCATTTTTCAACCTCGTCCTTAAGCAGCTTAACCAATAGAAAGCAAAAAACTAATGAATGCCATTTTTGCCAATAAGAATATCTCACATAACACCATCAACAGGAGTAACCCTTCTAACTTGACCTTGCTTTATATTCTCAATACCTCCCATCTAAAGCAGTTCTTTTTCATGAACTTTTGTTTACAATAATAGGTTTTCTTCAACAGGAAATGGTACAAGATCCATATCATTGTTTTTTCAAGATGCCATTTCTTCATCTGTAATCTTCCAAGATTCCCCATCATTCATACCTAATTGCCTCTTCTAGTTTTGGGACAATCATATTCTTCTTCAAAACGAAACATCTCCAATCTATTAGATAGGACAATAATTGAGAGAGATGAATCAGTTGTCACAAAATTAAACCTTTAATTCAATCACCAAAACTAATTCTTAATACTGCTTAATTGATCAATCATCAAATGCCAAGGTAGAAACTTAAATCCAATACATAGACACAATAACACTAGATTTACGTGGAAAACCACAATGAGGATTAAATCACACTATAGAGAATATCAAAACTGATTACAAGAGGCTCACTGCCAAAAATAAGGCTCACTGCCAGCTGGGACTCACTGTAAACGGACTCACTATCAATAGGGATAACAACCCGAGAAGGATCAACATACATAGATATAAAGAGACTTATTCTGGAGACTAATCCCAATGCAACGACTAATTCACCGCAATCTTATAAATATGCATGAATGATGGGAGTCCACCTTACACTCTTGCATCCAGAAACTCAGATTCGTTGATCTTCCACACTCACATCACACTTCTGAATAGAATCAATATCACAAACCATTTTCTCTTCTCTTGTGCTCTTATTCTTTGCTCTTGTATTTGTTCACCACTAACTTTGCGTCTTGTATTTATACCATCTTCAACTTTAAAACTTATATCCAGGTATCAAATTCAAATTCAAATTAGGTTAATTCCAAAACATCCTAGGGTGGAATTAGAATGAGGGTGACCCAAACACATGCTTCATAAGGACTCAAATAGATCCAACACACTTCATCAATCTCAAAAGTAGTATTTCACACAAGTTCAGCCAAACTAGTGTAAAACACATAGAACCATTAAGGACAAACTTTCCAAATTCTGAAACTATCTTCTAATACAATCGGAAACTCAATTTAGAACCACAGATCATAAGACTGTCAAGAAATACGGACCAACAACATTTCTCAGGACCTCAACCAGGAAAACACAAAAACCACGGTTCTAGTAGACACAATTTTCATACAACAAATTAACAGCAAAAATTTGGATATAGCATATAACAACCATGAACAACATGTTGAACCACACAAACATGGAATCTGGATAAAACCCAAAACCCTTTTTGCAACATATATTTATTATAATTTTCTCAATATCCTCGACATATACAACTAACAACAACTAGTTGATAACCAATTGACCAGTTGACATCAATGACAACACCTTCAATCTTTCCATTCTTGCAACAATATCCCCCTTTGTCATTTATGGCAACACTTGATGTCAAAAACCATCAAAGACAACATACTAGCTCTGAATACACTTTTTTGTTTCTCCCCCTTAGTAGATAATTTATTATATGCTTCTTCTCCCATTATTCCTCTCCTTTTTCACTCTTTTTTTCACATGCTTCTTCTCCCCCTTTGAAATCAATAGAAAAGGAAAAATACTATTTTACATTGATTTCTCCTTTGACATGAAAAACATAATACTCATATTGACAACCCCTGATACTACTTGCTCCCCCTGAGATGTAGCCACCAAAACATCAGCCCGAATGAAAGATAGATCCATATATCCACATGATTGATGCATCTCCATATGCATCTAGTTTAAGATAGGAGGAAATAATCCTAATTTTCCTAGAGATATCAAAGTATCTTTGGAGAGCCTTAAATGAAAATATCAACAATCAATGCTATTCGGGTATACTCAAGCTTTACTTTGTTCCTCCATTGCTTCTCTCTCAAAATATTTGATAGATATATGCTTCATCCTTGAGTGCATCACCGAATTCATTGAAATGTTAATTGCACTTGTATTATCACAAAAAATAGAAATGGGATCATCATATACCACTGTGATACCTTTCAATGTTTGTTTCATCCATAGAACTTGTGTACAATAAGATGCAACAACAATATAATCAACTTCAACAGTAGATAAGGGGACTGAATCTTACTTTTTACTCGACCATGCCACCAATCTGCATCCAAGAAAAAATGCACCACCACTTGTACTTTTTCCATCATCTACACATCCAACCCAATATACATCTGTATAGGCACTAACTATGAAATCAATATCTTTAGGATACCACAATCTATAATCCAAAGTGCCATTCAAATATATGAATATTCTTTTAACAACAACATGTGATTCCTTAGGATCTTCTTGAAATCTAGCCACAAGATAGACATCATGCATGATATCCAATCTAATAGAAGTCAAATACAACAGTCCTCCAATCATAGATCTATACTTGGTCTAATTAGCCTTAGGTGAATCATCATCTTTACCCAATTTTCAACCAATCACCATAGGAATACTTACCCATTTGGAACCATCCATCCCAAACTTCTTCAACATATCTCTAGCATACTTAGACTGTGAAATGAAAATTCCTTTCTCTGTTTGATTAATCTATAGCCCAAGAAATAAATTCATCTCCCCGAACATAGACATTTCAAATTCTTTCTGCATTTCTTCTGCAAATATCTTGCACATATTTTCATTTCCTCCAAAGATAATGTCATCAACATACACTAATACAATCAAAATTTTGTCATTTTCAATTTTAAAGTACAAATTACTATCTGTCGTACCTTTGTTAAAACCTTGTTGAATCAAATACCTATCCAATCTCGCATACCAAGCTCTAGGATCTTGCTTCAACCCATATAAAGCTTTCTTCAATTTGCACACCATATCTAGTTGTCCGATCAACTGAAATCCTTCTGGTTGTTCCATATAGACTTCTTCTTCTATCTCACCATTCAAAAATGTTGACTTGACATCCATCTGATAGACCTTAAAGTCTTTATGAGTAGCAAATACCAAGAACATCCTTATAGCTTCCATTCTTGCTACTAGAGCAAAGGTTTCCTAAAAATCTATGCCTTCTACTTGTGAGTAGCCTTTACACACAAGCCTCACTTTTTTTCTAAAAACCACTCCATTCTCATTCAACTTATTTTTGAATGCCCACTTTGATCCAATGATATTTTTTTTTGTCAGTCTTGGGACCAATTCCCAAGTTTGATTCTTCTCAATCTGCATAAGTTCTTCTTTCATTGTTTCCTTCCAATGTTCATCTTTACAAGCTTCACTTGCAGTCTTTGGTCCAATCCCAAAAAATAAACATAGATTCACTTCAGTAGCAACTCTGCTTCTAGTTAATACACCTTTTGTTTTATCTCCAATAATTTGACTTTTTGAATGATTCTTCTGTACATATCTCAGTGTCTTAGGGGACATCATTGGAGCATCTTCTTCTCTTTCATTTTTTTCATCTTGCTTCCCTTGCTCATATTTTTCTTTTTCTTCCATAATTTCTTCTATTCTTACACAATCATGTTGATCATATATGTATCCATCAAAGTCAATAGAATTCTTCATTGTCTGGTCAAATTTGACATTTGAAATCTCTACAATCTTTATCATTCTTTTATTGAAACATCTATATACCTTGATATTAGTAGAATATCCAAGAAAAATTCCTTCATCACTTCTAGCATCAAACTTTCCCAAAGTTTCTTCATCTCTTCTGATGTAACATTTGCTTTCGAATACCTTAAAATATTTAACGGTAGGAATTCTTCCATGCCATAGCTCATATGAAGTCTTTGTATTATTTTTTCTTGCTTGAACTCGATTGATTACATAAATAGTAGTATGAATAGCTTCTTTCCAGTAGAATTTCGGTAAACCAACCTCAGTAATCATTGATCTCATAGCTTCTTGAACTGTTCTATTTTTCATTTCAACAACTCCATTCTACTGAGTTCTTAGAGCAGATAACTGTCTCTTGATTCCATGTACTCCAAAAAACATATTAAACTCATTGCAGGTGAATTATCCACCTCTGTTAGACCTTAAGCATTTTATCTTCAAGTTCACTTCATTTTCAACCATAACTTTGAATGCCTTGAATCTATCTAATGGATATGATTTCTCTCTAAGAAATGTAACCCTGTATATCTAGAATAATCATCAAATAAAAGCATAAAGTACCTTTCACCAAGTAGAATTCTCACTCTTGTAGGACCATAAAGATCTGTATGAACTAAATCCAGTAGTTCGGTAGTGGACTGTTCCTTTGATCTGTAATGATTTCTTGCTTGCATTCCAAACTGACAATTCCTAAAAATATCTTTAACAGTATTTGTAATTCTTGGTAAATCTCTCACGACCTGAACAACACTAATCCTTTCCAAGTTATAAAAATTCATGTGACACATTCTTTGATGCCATAACCAACTATCATTAATCTAAGTCATAAAGCATCATCCATCAACACCTTTAATTTGATGGATATTTCCTTCAGATTTCTTTCCTGTAGCAATCAATGTTCTAGATCCTTTTTGGATCTCGCATTTCTCATCCTTAAACACAAGATCATATCCTTTTCTGTACATCTGACCAATACTCTACAGATTATGAGTTAAACCCTTAACATAATAGACATCATCAGTATGATGCTTGCCATCAAAACTTATTGAACCTATCCCACATATTTTAGCACCAGTATCATCTCCAAACATAAGCAAACCTCCATCATATTTTTCAAGCTTAACAAACTTACTCTTATCACCAATCATATGATGTGAACAACCACTATCAACTACCCAATAATTTTTCTCTTCTTTAGCATGTAGGGTAGAGATAACCGTACCTTCATTTTTCTCCTTCTTTGGAGGGCTTTCCTTTACCTGTCTTTCAAAATTAGCAAAAGTAGGTTCATCCTTAATCGCCAAGAAAAAACATTCATTGTCATCAAGATCTTCATATTCTGAATCTTCATCAGATATACTATCATTCTCATTCACATAGTAATCTCTGATAATCTTCTTTCCTTTCTTTTCTTTCTCCTATCTTTGTTTATTCCTTTTAGCTCTTTCCATACACTTTGCAGCATAATGACCTATTTCACCAAAACTAAAGAATTTAAATGGAAACTTACCTTCATAATTACCAGAGCTTTCCCTCTTCCTTCTTACAAAGTTAGCTTCAATTTCATCAAAGTTTTCTTCATCCAAATCTTCAGCCTTTGTAGCTTTAAAAGCAGTCTCTGATTTGCATCCATTCCTTAAACTTGACTTCCTCATCTCATAAGATGTCAAAAATCCTAACTTATCCTTAGTGCAAATCTTATAATCTATAGTTTGCTCAATAGCACTCACCTTCTCACTCTAAGCATGAGGAAGAGTTTTGAGAATCTTCTTTACAATCCTGGTTTCATCTATAGTAGCACCAAGTCCTTGCATTCCGACCACTACCTCATCCAATCTCTATATATAAGCTTTAACATTATCATATTTAGAAATATTAGGAGATCAAACTGTGTCTCCAAATTTTGTAGTTTTTCCTCTTTAACTCTTTCATCACCATCATACACTCTTTCCAAAGCATCCCAGACTTGCTTATCCGTCTTCAAATTTTGAACCTTAATCAACTCAGAATGTAGCAGACTATTCTTCAAGGTGTACTTCACCTTATTGTTCGCTTCATGTGCTTTTATTTCTTTAGGCATGCTTAGACCATTAGTAGGAGGAGTGTAAGGATTCTTGTAAGTTTTATCCACATCATATCCACAATACTCCAAATATTCTTCCATCAATACTTTCCAGATACCATAGTTAGTTCCATCAAACCTTAGATAATCATAAATCATTTTCCAGCCATCTTGGACCTTCCTCAAGTGGTTAATCTCTTCACCAAGGAACCTTGCTCTGATACCAATTGTTGAATAGGACAATAGAGAGGGGGGGTGAATTAGTTGTCACATAATTAAACCTTTAATTTAATCAACGAAACTAATTCTTAATATTACTTAACCGATTAATCATCAAATGCCAATGCAAAAACTTAAATCCAATACAAAAACACAATAACACCAGATTTATGTGGAAAAATCAATGAGGGAAAAACCACGGCGAGGATTAACTCACATTATAGAGAATATCAAAACCGATTACAAGATGCTAACTATCAGAAATAAGGGTCACTGCCAAAACAAGGACTCACTGTCCAAAACAAGGACTCACTGTCCAACAGGGATAACAACCCAGAGGGCTCACTACCATAGAGATACAAAGAAAAAAAATAATACTTGTTACAAAGAGACTACAATCCCAATGCAACAAAAGATTCCACCACAATCACTTGTAGACATGCATGAATGATAGAGTACACCTTCTGCTCACTGCATCTAGAAACTTAGCATTAAGCTTCACACTGATCTGCCACACTCGCATCACACACACTTACTGAATAGAATCAATGTTGCACCAAATTGCACTTTCTCTTTTCTTTTATCGCTCTTCTTCTTCGCTCTTGTATAATTCTTCACCACTAACTCATCTTGTATTTATACCATCTTCAACTTTGAAACATATCTAAATTCGGCCATCCAAATCCAAATTAATTGATTGTAAACATCCTAAATTGGAATTAAGATAAGATTCAACTTAAACACATGCTTCAAGGGACCCAAAAATATCCAACGCGCTTCATTAACCTCGAAAGTAGTATTTCACACAAGGTCGGCCAAACCAGTGTAAAACACATAGAACCAGTAAGCACGAATCTTCCAAATGTCAAAACTATCTTCAATACAATTAGGGAAAGTCAACTTTAGAACCGAATGTCATAAAAGACTTCATCAAGAAATCGGTGTAATATTCTCGTTTCAAAACAATCTAGTAACTAGTGAACTTCTTCTGATGTATAATGAATCAACAACCAAAATGCTAGTTGCATCTTTGTAACCATGAACAACTATCTAAATTGTACAAATATAGGAGAAAATCTGGATAAAACCCGGGAGCAACCACGAACACACCTTGTATATGCTGTTACAATTTTCTCAATATCCTCCAACATTACCTTCAACAACTAGTTGATAATAATTGACAGAAATCAATGAAAACTTAAATCTCCATTCTTACCTTTAATCTTGGGTAGATACCTTTCTAGTGGTTTTCTATGTCTTGTGGACCTACGAACAAGTTGAGTCGTAGGTTCTTCCTCCTCTTCTGAAGATCTAGAGCTAGATGAGCTCTCCTCAACTTCTTGTCTATCCTTGGGCCTCGATTCAACTTTCTCAGGTGTAGAAGGAAATTGAATCACATCTTCTTGTTTTCTTTTTTCTGTCTGCAATGTAACAAAAGAAGGCTTAGTTTCTCTAAAAATAACACTTCTAGTATGCATTACCTTCTATGCAATAGGATCCTAAAGCTTGTATCCTTTCACACCATTACTACATCTGATGAAGATAGATTTCACAACCTTGTTCTCCAACTTTTTTTGCTTCTCCTTTGGCACATATGCATATGCCTCACAACCAAAAGCTCTATGATGTCTTAATGAAGTATTGTGACCTAACCATGCCTCTATAGGAATCTTATAACGGAAATATCTTTGATGTGGGAGGCACGCTAATTGGAAGTAATAAGGCGGTGGCAACAACTTCAACCCAAAAACTTTGTTCTAGACCAACACCCATAACCCCTTCTCCTAGCCTTCCCCATCATTGTCTTGTTCATTCTTTGCAACTACATTCTATTGTGGAGAATATGGAGTTGTATTTTGTCTATGAATACCACAATATTTACAGAATCTATCAAAATCATTAGAGCAAAATTCAGCACCATTATTAGTCCTTAAAAAAATTATTTTATTTTTATTCTGCAACTCAACCATTGCTTTAAATTCTTTAAAATGACTAAAAAATTCAGATTTACTCTTTAAAAAATATACCCATGTCCTTCTACTATAATCATCTATAAATAAAAAATGATATGTGGATTTACCAATCAAAGGAACATCTACAGGACCAAACACATCAGAATGGATAAGATCTAATACACCACAAGATTTATGAGAGCTCGAGTAAAAATGAACTCAATTTTGTTTTCCATAAATGCAATTCTCATTGAAATCAAACTCAAGATTACAATCAGACAAACCTTCAACAAGGTTTTTATTTTTCAAGGTCTTTAGACCCTTTTCTCCAATGTGGCCAAGTCTTTGGTGCCATAACATAGTTTTTTCTATAGGTAATTGTTATCAATTTTTCACCACAACTCAAATTGACAGAGCTGGTTATTACAAAATTCATTTTAAGGTTAAATTTTTTAGTTATTTATGTAGTTATTTAAACCATTGCATGTTTTGAGTTTTGAGTTTAAAACAAAGTGAAATGTGTTTTAGTTTTCCATTAATCATTTGCAGCATTAATTATTGTATTAAATGTAAAAGAAAGCACTTCATTCTGTATTCAGTTGTTCATTACACAATGTTTCATACATTTGTTGCAAAAGAGAAGTACAAAATTGAAAAAAGAATTGCACAAATGTTGTTTTTTATTCATTGGGATAAAAAGAGAATCAAGTGTCCCACACAAGCCATGGGAGTAGTTGAAACAATGGATCATAAAGAGTACACTACACTACTGAAGATTAAAAAGAGAAAGGAGCACATACGAGGGAACATAGCCGTCATTGCCTAAACTTGTCTTCGATTTGCATTTAGTATTGTGCATTCCTCTCTACTCCCATTCTCCAAGTGAACAACAAGTGTATGAAATGTTTGTTAGAGCTCAGGTTATGAATCCTCCTACATGATCTATCAACATTAAAGTAGAATACTGTTTATAATGCATTGAATCAATTGAGAAAAGAAAATAAGAGTGCAAGAGAATACCAAGGAGGAAACATCATAAGAAACATATGAATTTATTGTTTTAATCTAACACTATTTTTTTCTTGTGCAGGTATAGGAAAAGCCATGTTGTTGTTTTGTTTTGAATATTTTAAAGCGTGTGGTGAAAAACAAGCTCCTTCAAGGGTTGAGCTCGACATTCTGCCCCTTAACATTCCATAGAGGGGTTGAGAAAGGAAACAATTCAGTATTGCTCAAAAGATATATGCATCTGAAGGAATGCATCAAAAGTGTCATAAGATCTCAAGCAAGTGATCATCTAGAACAATCAAGTCTATAAATGCAATGAATTGAAGATCATAGATGATCATTTGCTCAAGTCAATCATCATAAGGAGTGCATCATCATGGAATGAGATAGTGAACTTGCATACATAATTTCTTGTTTACAAATCAAAAATAGCAACTAAAGAAATTTGAGAAGCTCTAGAACAACTTCATCATGGTGTTGTATTTCAAAATCTTATATGCATAGATCAAAATTTCACATCAACATTTGCTGCCTAAGAGATAAAAATGCATGAAGAGTATAGAGGAAAGGTTGTCTCCATCAAGAAATAGAATGACAAGTGGCTACAAGTAAAGCATGAAAGTCAATAAGTAAAGGAAAAGAGGCATTGCTAAACTTAAAATGCAACTTGAAGCAACACTATTCATGAAAGAAATTTGTAGAAACTCAATGCTTGTCTCAACATTATGAATGCTACAAACACAAAGGAGTATTTCATTGCAAAAAGTGAGAGCTTGAGATACTTTTCTGAATTTTCAAGTGCACGGAATGAATGACAACAAGCAAAAAGTAATCTATAGGTGTATCATGTTGGCTGAGTGCAACTTTGCAAAGCAAGTAAGTTAAATAGAGGCATCAATTTACAATGCATTTGAGAGAAAATAGAGTTTTTTGTGTGCAAGTGTGTGCCATTTTCATTACAATTCATGCTAAACAGTAAACAAGAATGGCATGGAATAGAAAGCATGTTTTTGATAATTAACTAGAAAGCATCAAATTAAGTTGAGCTTCATTGTATCTATGCACTTCAAGCAAATAGAAATAAAGTAATTGCTAGCAGTATATGCAATGAAAGGAGAGATATAAATAGTGCAAAGAGGAAAAAAATCTGTTCCATTAGGAATAACTTTTGAGTTAAGTGAAATTTGCATTATGAGAACAAGAAAGTGAAGCTACAATAGTAGGTGTTTGAGCTTGAAAAGGTGAAGTCGTTGTTACTTTTCAGAGGCAGTGAGCTTATGAAATAGTAAACTAGGGTTTCAAAATGGAGACAAGTGCAATGGTGCCTAGTTCAAGCTTTTAAGAAGAAAACCACATGGGTTTGCATTAAGAAGCTTCAAAATGTAGAGATAGAGTTAGTTCGAGCTCATATATGAATGACAAACAAGCTCAACTGGACTCTCATGGCCGCAACCTGAGAGTAATTTTCTCTCACAAATGGTGATACCCATTTAGGGTATTGTGTTCTAAACATAAATACAAAGTAAATCAACATGTTTTGAGCTTATTATTAGAGGATCCTGCTAGCATAAAATGAAAATAATGGAGCTAATGGCCATGACCATGATGGGTTTGTAAACACAGAAAATGAAACAACATATTGCTTAAGCATATTCAGTGGAATATACAAGAAATGAAAAATGCATTGAAACCCTAGCTAGTGCTCTCATGGCCACGGCCTAAGAGAAATATTTCTCATCACAAAACAACATACCCACTTGGGTTTTTGTTTTCCAAATGCAAATACAGAGGGAAACGACTATAGTCAAGCTTGTGTTAGCATTACAACTCAGAAAAGTAAAGATATTGTGGAGTCAATGTCCATGACCATGAGGGGTTTTGCAAACCTAGAAAGTGGTGAGCGAATACAAAAAGTTATTTCATTGAACAAATAATGCTATTATACAACCATCGAACACAAAGGGAGATTCAACCAAAATCAACATGATGCAAGCTCGAATGGTGAAGTTTCTAGCTCAAACCCTAGTTCTCCATGGTAGCTAGCAACAGAGCACTATTTTATTCAAACTTGGACGAGTGAAATGATGATCAAAATGTGAGATAGGGGTCGATTTTGGTGTTAGGGTTTCCCCATGTGCTCAATTTGAATGTGATTTTAATCACATTCTTTTTCAAAATCAAATGCCATGTTAATACCTTGCCTTATGAGTGGTCATGCTAGGTTGAGCCTAGCCTTATTTCTTTTTTGATATTTAGAGAAAATCATATATGCTTTGGCCCTTTCATTCTAGGGCAAGTCTTCCTTGTGCCTTAGAAATATTTCATGCCTTGCATATGTTGGCAATTTTTCCAGCTATCCTTGGAATCTTCTAAAAGGAAACCAACCTTTATATTCAAAAATCACCAAGGGCTAGTGGCCAACACAATGAATAGAGGATTCTGAGGTCTCTATTCCTACACTTTAGGCTCTATAGGACCAAGGAGGGTATTCCTTATTGTGTTCACTTGGTTCATCAATTTCTCAAGAACACTTCAATACAAATTAATTCTTATTTGATGCAATCACATTAACTTCACTAAAGATTTGGTAGAACCTTGAGCGAATTAATGTTTATTTTTCTAAGAATGTGGATACACTTCAAATATATTAGATTTTTTTTATAAATTTTGTTTTGATTCTGAATCCATGGCTAGATATGCGATTCATTCATTTAATTGCATGAAAAGTAAATAAACACACCAGTGCCTCATCAATTGGGTAAATGGAGTCAAATATGAAACAACTAGTAATACACAGATTATCCAATTCTGATATACTTAAACTATCTTTGTAATGCTTTACACTACAAAGACTCATGTTATCCAGAACATTACTTCTTACCACATCCTTGTAAATTCTCACATACCCATGACTTTTCCCAAGCATTTTACTTAACCCATTGAGTTAAAGCAAAGAAATAAAGCCACACATTCAATTGAACCATTGTTGATAGATAAAACAATCTTTGATAATTTCATTTATAATATGTGAAAACATACAAAAGGAGAGTATATGATTTGGAATTTGAATTATGTTCCAATACCAGTAATCTATATAAAACCTATTAAGATTATGACATATATGACTTATACCCAAGACAAATTTCCAGTGAATTCATCGAGAATTCAACATTATCATTTGCTTACTATAATCAACTTCTACCTAAGACCTACTGGAATAATTTTTTTTAGATAGAACCTTTTACATCGAGCCATGAAATTCCTTTAATACCATAAGGGAGCGAAAAAGAATCTGACTCAAAATGTTATTACATTTCATGTTCATTTCAAAATTCATTTCATCGGGTTTAATTTTCCCAAATCGTTACATTTTAATCATTCCATGATCATGGGAAAAGTGAAAGGAAAAATGAGAGCTATCCCATTTGTTGGAACTACCACACAATCCTTCCAAAAGGCATCAACAAAATTGGCACATTTACCAATACCGGGGTAACCACCATCTCGATTATCCACATGAACCCATGAACTAGTCACCATCAAAATGAACCAATAAAACCTACCATCCAGAAGCCACATCACCACATCACCCAAAATGCAACACCATTAGCAAAGGACACAAGTGTTACTTGGCCCTGTCAACCACTAAGTAACCACCCTCATCGGGTCGTAAAATAGAGAGTCGAGTTGCAATCACAATCTCGTCTTCTGAGTCACTATAAGGCACCAAAGAAATAGGGCATTGGCTAGGGCTAGGACCAACTCCCCCCTCTTCACTCGACGAGCTATTAGAAACCAGGATAGGAGCAATGGGTTTCTCCAAACAAACCCCATGACCTGAGCCAGAACTCATTAATTCTTTCACAAACAAAGGTCTCTTCTCTTTCTTCTTAGTTAGTTTCTGTGAGACAATTCTACTTCTCAAGGTGTAGGTGCTCCAAACAACCACCTTCTCATGTTTTCTGCGTACACTTCTCTTCCTCTTCAGAACAACTGGTACCCCAGCCAAGAGAGGTTTATCCTCTGACACGTATGCAATTGGTTCTTGCATACTTAGCCTTCGGGAAATTTGAACTGGTGCAATAGGAGTGCTAGGGTCATTCATCCTCTCAGAATACAACAACTAGTGCCGATGATGAAGAAAAATAGAAACCACAATTTCCAGAAGATCCACACATACATGCAATGAAAATAGCCCAAGACCCAAATTGCAGAAAACGGCTAAGCCACAATTAGCAATGTAGGACGTACACACATCTACACACTAGAAGACACCATGCCATCACACTGGAAAATCTTGTGCTCACAACTTCTGCAATTATCTTTCCCACCACCACAACAATTAATTCCACACTCTAGCTAATGCACGAATGACTTAATCAGGCTATAGCAAATCCTCATTAAATAGAAGGATGTGAGGCCAATTGCAATTAATATCCATCTCAGCTCGCTCACATGAGTAGAAAGCTCAATCACTACATGTCCTATCTCCACCGTTGATCGCCGAAGATTTAAAACTCGATTGATGAGGCACATTAAGAGTCACCACTTGCTTTAAGGAGCGTACCGGGAAATATCGAGGAGATGCTTTAAAGCTGCCACGTGTCTGTCCACATCCTCAGCCAGTCGTCCTTTCCTTGTCCACCATCGATCATTTGAAGCGTGGAAAAATCCCAACCACATCCTTGAGGCATTGCCCATCGCTGATTTAGAACCTATTTTGAAACATCATCACGCGATGACTTGAAAGCCAATGATGAATTATTAACCGTTGATTTGACCATCAAAAGACTTTACCTAAAGATCTTTGTCTTACATCCTCCATTGTGGGTTCCTCTCCTGGAAAGCTGCTTTAACTAGTGATAGACCATACCCACGTGATGGGGAGGAACTCCACCCATCTGTGGCCACGGGTTCTTATTTGAAAGACAAGATCCAACTGCCAATAGTGCAAGTGTCGGCAATGGGTTACAGGAAGTAACCGCATTGCCTATCATGGGTTATTATCCTTTGGTAACAATAAAACACCTGACCAATCATTAACCTCAGAACTGGCGATGGGTCAAAGGTTCAACCACATCGCTGGTCACGTGTTACCTTCCAAACATGAGGGAACAACACACGATAGACGATGAAATCCTACGGATGTTGAAAACTACGCATCACTCATTGTGGGTTTCTTTGTGGTAAGTGAAGCACAATCTGTGACGGGTGATAAACCAATAGTGATGGACCTAGACAGTGTTGTGGGAGAAGTGCATCACTCATTGCGTGTTGAGTATAACATTTTGAAATAGAACTTGCGATGGGCGATAAACCATGAGTGACACTTTAAACGGGTGTGAAAAAACACATGCTAATAAGTCATTCATAAAGAAAGGGCCTTCCTAGGCGCAACAGGTGACTTGAAAGATAGGGCCGGTAAAGAATGATAGCAGGGGTCATAAAATGCCACTTAATTCAAATGGTGACCTGATGCAGTCGGTCAACAAGCAAACATAAGCCAATGAATGGATTGAGGATATAAGTGGACTAAGCGATAAAACCCTAAAACGCCATGATATTGAGGAATAAAATTTCATAGGCTTGAACATAGCACCAGTAGAACGATGAAAATTAGGGTTCCACCAGCATAAAAATCAAGTTAATGACCTTAGGTCTCATATTTTTTCTAAGTTTTGAGCACCTTAGGTCTTCCTCTTTGACTATGGAGTAAACATAATGTGTGTTTGAAATTAGTTTTTATTATTTTTTATAGAAAAATCAAATAAATAAGGGTCTTGTCTTTAATATTTTGATTTTGCAAAGTATGAAGTTTTACTTAGAATTGAAAAATTAGAAATCTAAGTTCAAACTGAAGTCAAGTTGGCATAAAAGGGGAATGTAGCAGAGCTTTCTATTTCTGAAACTGCAAATTGTAAAACATTAATTAAGTAATATTCTTATGAATTTCTTAATTAATTGTTATCTAAAGCAGTACTTGATTCTTCATTGAAAGTTTCTATTTTGAGTTAGAGTTCTTGGGCGGATTTGGAAAAGAGATGACAAACTGGACTTTCTATTTTTAGTTCTTGAGCTGTTTGCACTTGATTTTGAGGATTTTTTGATGGACCCTTTAGAGATGGAAAGTTTCCATCTTTTTGATGCAGTTTGGAGCATATTATGGCACTATTTTTTAGGCTTTTTTCCTGGAGCTCGAAAATGGAAAAAGTTACCATTCTGAGATACAAATGAAGCTGATTTTTCTATTCTCACCATTGATGTCACTTGATGCCTATAATTTTGAGAAATTTTAATTTCTCGAGGGTTCAAAATTTTGTTTCTTGCTCTCATATTCATTGAAGACAGACTTGTAAACTTATTTGAATCA
>VDFB02183164.1:0-18789 GCA_007258455.2 Sequoia sempervirens | reverse complement strand
GACTGTTATTGTGGGGTAAAGTATGGTCAAGTCTGAGAATGAAATATGAGTTTCTATGTTGGAATGAGCAGCAACATTTTATATGTGTATACCTGAATGAAGGAGGGTGCGTTCTGTTTGTGAGTGTGGAACTGGTGTAATTTCTGAGTATGTATCTTGCTGATCAGTGTTTTCAGTCTGTTACTCTTTTCTATCAGCGTTGTTTGGAGTAGTTTTGAGCATTTGTGATGACGTATTGATGCCTATATTCATTGACTCTGATATATGAAGTTGAGAACATTGAGTAAAAGGTGTTCAGAGCTTGAGTAATTTTGTCTTCTTTTTGGATCAAGAAGTTTGTGTTTCAAAAGTCTGAAGTTGGTGCTTCAGCAACACTAGAGTTGGTGCTTCAGCTGGTTTGGAGTTGGTGCTAATAGGGTTGGTGCCCTTTGGAGTAATAAAAGCAATATTTTGCTGTGGTTTTTTACCTGAAAGGGTTTTCCACGTAATCCTGGTGTTCATACTTGTTCATGGTCTTTTGTGTTGTTGTTAATGTTTTAATTTCTAAGTTAAATGGTTTTAAGTTTTAAAGTTTTGAAATATTGATTCACCCCCGCCCCAACCCCTCCCGCCCCTGTATTTCCTATGTGCTCTTCACACACAAGATAAAACATTGGCCCCTTTTTTAAAAACAACTTTGCTCTACTAGGCCAAGGGGGTCTTTAATAACTTAATAACATAAGTCATAAGATCCTCTTTTGAAGACTTAAGAGAGTAATATGCGAAAACATTAGAACTCACCAAACTGCAATTGCCAAGCACTGCCCATACTGGAAACCTTGCACTACACTCCTGCCAAGTCCAGTTTCCCAAAATAACACTTACTAAAAATAACATACTGCTAAAAATAGTGTGTTCAAACACTAAACTGGCCCAAACTAAGATACCTTGAAACTTACTAAAAATAGTAAGTGCTAAAAATAGTTATTGCAAAAAATAGCAATACTGCCCACCAATGATCAGAGAAAATCCAAAAAGCTCTCTAGCGACATCAATATACTCCTCTGAATATGTAGACACAGATCCCGAAAGATAGCACCAATTGCCAAATGAGGAAACCCCAAAAAAGGGGACATTACAAGAAGAGAAGAAGAAGAAATGGGGAGATCGCACCCCACCTACTTCACTACTAACCAAGCTGTAATAACCTTTGCCCAAGTTTGATGGTTTTTACGATTAATCCGTTAAGAGTTGACAATGTAAACATGTTGTCAACAAATCACCAAATTGTACTTTGTATTGTTCCTTGTAGATTTACTTTAGATCTTGCATTTATTTTATAGATAAGATATCAAAATATGCCAAACACCACTAATCTTTATGAGATGATAAAAATGAATAACACTAGTTGTTAATTGGCTATTCGGAAAAACCAACCTGTAGATGGACTAAAGAAGAGGTGGTTTATTGAAGGGTTAATTCCTTAATGAAGAAAAAAATTGAAAGTTGTGCCCCCCTCTTCCTATGCCGATGTTTATAATTGAGCAATGGATATAGAGTTTGAGGACAACACTCTCTCGAGGGAAGAGAAAAACATATGAAGATGATAGTTTGGAGGAAAGCAGTGACAATGAATCCAAAACGGTCCAAGCCCTGAGGAGGGACATGATGCGAATGATGGAGTTGAAAGAAGAGAAAGAAGCTACCAAGGAAAGCAAAGAGAGCTTGTATCACTTGACCTAGCATCACTAGCACTATGTGGGGTCCTATGCTTGTATCTTAGACAAGTCTGCAAATAATGCTACAACCATAGGATCATTACTTAGGATAGGGATTGACTACACAAACCAAAGGTATAAATATAATTCAATTACTTGGGAAAAAGTTGAAATAATAAAAAATGTTGCTATTTCCGTAGGGCATGGCCCAAAATGATTTTTTTTTTTTAAAACTAGAGTGGGAGTTTGGGGATTGCATCCCCCAATGAGGTCAACGGGTCGGTCCCTTCATAGGTTTTGGGGGTAGGGTCCTTGTTGTACTCCTATTGTGATACAAGGCAAGGTCAAGGGATAGATTCCCCACCACCAAGCCCAAATTAGAGTCTTTGAGACCACATAGACTTTCATAGCAGATGCTATTTTTCACAATTTAATTGCTTTTAACCAAGCTTCAAAAGTTCTTTAAACCCTTGCAAAAACGAGACTGTCAAAGCCATAGAGAAGTAATAAGGCCCTAACTATGATTGCTGGTTTTATTTTCAATGGATTGTATTTTTAGCTTCAATTCTCATTTTCTCTCCTTGGTTGTGCTTGCAAATGAAATGGATACACTTTGGAGTTTTAAAGATCACTTTGTGTTTTAAACTTTTAGGTTTAAGTGTTACTATTTTTTTTGCTTTTTTTTCTTGTTTTCCATTTGATTGTCATGGCCAAGTTTTGTAGACGAGGCTTGGCAAGTCTTGCAGACTTAGTAAGTCTAACCAGATTTACCTGAGTCTTTCGGCTTCATTTCAACTAGTTTTCCTTGAGATTCAGTGAGTTTGGGCAAGTCCTTAACAATGCTTCTAACTACATCCAAAGATCACTCTCTAATCAGAATTTTTTAGGTTGAGAGTAGATTCTAGATTAATTATTGCACTAAGTAATCCACTAAGTTGCTGGTTCTGGTATGGTTCAGGGTTTGGATATGCTAGTATGACATTTTTTCCCTTGGGTAGGGGTACAGCTGCATATATATATATATATATATGCAAAAAATGTACACTATATATAATTGAAAATACAAATACTGCAATAATTTGACCAATTGCAAATATAAATAGTACTTGTAATTGTCTATTGTATAATTGCAAAATATGCAATATATTTGTATATTATATTTGTATTTATATACTATTTTTATTTTTTGCTTTTTAAAACTAGAATGGGGGTTGGTGGTGCAGCTCCCAATGGGGTCAAGGGACAGTGCCTCTTGTAGGTGTTTGGGGGTAGTACCCCCAATGGGGTTGAGGGGTAGAGCCCCTCACGATGTTTGGGAGCAGCGCCCTTGGCATGTTCACTGTTGTGATACACAGTAGGGTTAAGGGTGGAGCCCCCACCACCAAGCCCAAATTAAAGATTTTGAGACCACATAGATTTTCATGGCCAATGCCATTTTTCATTATCATATCACTTTTAACGAAACTCCAAGAGTTGTCCAAACCCTTCAATTTTTAGCACATCCTTGTTCAATCTCCAACATTTATTATGGATACAAAATTTGCTACAAGCACATGCATTGTCACAAAATGATGGAGACAAATAAATTCTAAATGTGTTAGACCTCTCCCATATCGAATTGGAATTATTTTCATAACAAAAATAAAAAATGTGTTTTGAGATAAGATTTTACAAGAATTGAAAACTTGACACTTAGAATGCTTGTTAAACAAAATTTGCTATGCAACTTTCATAAAGACAATGAAATGCATGTATTAGTAAATATAAAATATCCAATGGCAACTTTCATAGATTGAAGAAAGGCCTTTTTAGAAATTTAGATATAATATAGCATCTCTATAGGATATGTCAAATTGAAAAAGATCATGTCTTAAAGGAAAACAAATAATTTTGGCCAGAGGTTCTCATGGGTGTGGTTAGACATTGCCCGGGTTTGGCTAGGGCACAGCCTTGCCACCTCGGGTACCCTACGGATATGTCCCAAACATATGCATAGGATACTTGGGGCAGTAGGGCCGTGCCCTGGCTGTTCCATTTGCACTCCCCTGTTACAAAATCTGCTTGCATTCAGTTCTGTGACAGGACCCTACAACAAGGAACTTGGTAACATAGGTAATCCAGATGCCTCTGCAATTGCTTTTGCCTTTCCACATATTAATATATTATCAAATACATTTAATTTTCTTTTCTGGCTCAATAACCTTATTTGCTTGATTGTATTGATTGAATCATCTTATAAGTATTTAAATAATATTAATATTAAGCATTAGTTAATACCATAATTAAATAGGATCCTTAAATTTGACATGTGATTCTTGTACTTTCTCATGTTAGGAGTGGATTTACTGTATGCTTGAAACAGTTTTTGTTTTTTTTTAACTCACTTTGTGAATAAATAAGTATTTTCTTGTACAGGATTAGTTCATATGTATGCATTCTCTAAGAGAAGACATGTTTTCTAAATGAACAACATAATTTGTTTGCAGTGCATTTGTTTTGTCTGATGTTTAGACTAAGTTCTTAATACCCGATCCTGCAAAATTACTTATGACTTTCTGACATTGAATTTAAATCTCAGGTTGCCCACTTCACGACTCCTTTCTTTTTTGATCAGTTGGAAAGTTTGCATGCAGGCCTTAATGGCGTTCTTCCTCCTGATATTCGGGTGAGAGAGATAGCTGCAGTGAAAACTGACTTTCATGCACGATATTCAGCATTAAAGAAAACTTATCATTACAAGATATACAATGATGCTATTATGGATCCATTTCAAGATCTTTATGCATACCACTGTTCCCACAAGCTCAACATTGATGTCATGAGGCAGGCTGCCAAATATTTCGTTGGGCGACATGACTTTTCTGCCTTTATAACAATGTCACGAGAAGGTTTTCCTAGAGATCCCAGGAGGGAGATTTTTCGGTTTGATGTAGTTAAAATGGTATGTGATCTGGATTCTATTGTACTTATAATTTCTTTTCATCTTAGAAATGCATGTCCTTTTTAGTAGTCTTTATGTGCACAACTGAATTTGTAATTTTCACCAGCATCAAATTGAGTTGTAGACTTAAAGCTACAGAGGTAAAGATATATCAAGAGTCAGAGGGGGTGCAAGGAAAGAAATCTTTGTAGTTGAATAGTCCCATATTTAAAAGCATATGTTAGGGTGTTAGATGACTTAAGATATGTACAAAGCAAAAGGTGGTGGAGGTGCCCCTAATTTTCAACAGTCAGGTAAGGCTCTGTAATTGCTTCCTGTACACTCTCTCCTACAAGTTTCGTTGTTGAGTGGAGTTTACTGACGTGGAAGGACTTTTGGAAGTAAATGTAAAGAAAAAGAGGTACCTTCTCTTTGAATGTTGGCACCAAAAGTAGGCCATTATGATTCAATTATTATGTACTTAATTCTAGTCTTAAATTTGTAGCATTATAAGATATTATTGTAAAATAGGAGAGATTGCATATTTATATGCTACTTCATATTCATTTGTAGAGAGAGGCTTTGAGGGAAAATCTTAGAGAGAGGCTTCGAGAGGGAAACAATTTGAGAGGCAAGAAGATAGGATTTTAGCTTCTCCCTTGCAAGGAGGCCATTGTATGTACCTGTTCATTTTGGAGTAATGAGAAGTTTCCATGTTTTGTTGTTTCATGTGTGTTGTCTTTGCATGTTTGTCATATGTGTATATGTTAAGATCTACAGGTATTTCCATAGCAGACCAAGTATTGGGTGTTGAATTCACATGCACCTTAGGTGAGACTGCCCTTCGGGGTTGTTGCAAATGGAAAGTCGGTGCTCAGATGTTCAATGTTTGACTAGAAGGGTTGAAGTGCAGAGATGGACGAATCTGGTAACATTTGGTTCCTTTGTCAGGACCCAATCAGCACTTTGCTATGGAGAAATTTCAATGTGTGAAGGGTTTATTTGTATATCCGAGAGTATTTGGTGTTAGTAATGTTGTTGGTGCTTTAGATCTGGGAAATATTTCCCTTTTTGTTGCTTTGGTGTATCTTTGTTATTAGATCTATAGTATTGGAAGGTCTGCTGAGAACGTTTTGGTGATTTTGTTGGGTGTGCAGCTTTGGGGATTTTTTTGTTAGAATTGTTGGCTTTTGTTTTTTTCCATGTTTGTAATGTTTTTTTGCGATGTGTTTGTCAGGGATGAAGTTTTATGGAGAATATTTGATGGGCTCAAATCCACGGTCCATGAGCAATATATATCTATTTTCCTTCATTCCTGTGTTTTTCCTGTGTGTGGGGTTCAACGTTCTGTTCAACCTAAGCGGACCTTGTACGGAATGTGCATATGGTGCAAATGATATGAAGTGTGGGTATGAAAAATAATCTTAGGCTAGCAAGGTTGTGTGCATGATTAGTGAGGGATGGTTATGAAATCTTTTAGCTGCATGCGGAATATTTGGTAGTGAAGACGAAAATGTGAAACTAGATGCAAGAATGTTGGAAAATGTGGTGTGGACACCATAGGCAGCACATGAGAGAGTCCCATAAGGAATGGTGCACAATCAATATGGAGAATATGTTTTTATGATACAATCGTGCTAGCAAAGTAGTGAATTCCATTTGTGCAACACAGCATTTAAGAGAGAGAGAGAGAGAGAGAGAGTACACCATTGTCATGCTCCTATATTGAATACTTCAAGCATGCATACAAGCAACTTTTTAAGACATGCTAGGAATATTAGACCTTCTATGGGATGACACATGTTTGTACATGCAGTGAAAGTATTCTAAGAATCAAAGTGTGCAAGGAACAAAAAGAATATATATGGAAGATGCTAAGGAAAGGAGGCTGACTGACCTGCACACACTCTTTTCTATTTTCACTCATCAATTATATAAGGTCTCAGCTATTGTGTATGAGTGCTTGCATAGTTGACTAGGATTTTTGCTCAGGTGCAGATGAAAGGAATATACAAAGAGTGCAAGAAATATGAGGATATTTGTGCACAAAGTGGAATGGGCAGTTGGAATAATTGCATGGTGTTGCACAATTATAGAGAGCTGCTTGAAAGTTTCCGTTAAAGGCTTGGTTTGGGGCACATAGTTTATACACAGAATGACTGCAATACATAGTAAGGTGTTCAGCATGGATGGATACACAAGTTTGGTGTGTAGGTAGTTTGCTGTGTGAGATTGAATGATGGTAATCAGCACAAGGGTGACAGAGTGCAAGTGTTCAGATAGACATTTTCCCAGTTTTGGATGTGGTTATTTATGTTTTCTCTTGTTGCTGGTTGAAATATGAAAGAAGATTTAAAAATGAAGAGCTACAGAATAATTTTTTGTGCACAATAGGATAAAGTTTGCAGATGTGTTCAGTTGGTGATGCATAAACATTTCAAAATTGTAAATTGGCTTTTCATTTGTTTATGATGAATGCCCTTTCCTGATTGCACTACCTTTTGGTATAATGCATGGAAGTTTTCAGAATCCTTTCATTTTATTTACTTTGCTGCAGTAAGTTTGTTTGCGATTAGTGCAGAATGGTTTGGGATTTGGCTTTTGGTGTTTCTTTTGATTTGGTGGACCCATTGTTTACTCCTTAAGGCTACTTGACTGATTAACACAGAGTAAAGGGAAATATATAACAATAGTAATAAAACATTTTAATTACTTGGACAATGCACAAAATATATGTATTGTATTCTTCATTCATCGGATAGGCAATAAGTACATAATACAGAATGTGTGCAGTTCTCGACTACAAATGCAAACATACAATATATAACCAGCTGACGTTGGTTGAGGACACCAACCATCAGCGACAACTAAGTACAACCATCCAATGCTCAGGGACTTAATTACATATTAACATAATTATTTATTTCTATCTTGCCAACTACATCAACCCCCCAAAAAAGAAAGTCATCTTCTAGACGACAACAATAAAATTGGGAGTTGACAACCCAAAACCCCAATTACAATTACTGAGGAGGGTCAGAGGATGTCCTTGGATGAATGGACAATGTAGGGGTGGACGTTAGCAAGCATAACTCCTGTAGCCTGTGAACCTCCTCCATGCGCATCCTCAGCTGGTGCTCAACAATTATCTCCCATTCTCTTGCTGCCTTCACCATCTGTGTAGCCTTCCATCAATTGGTGTTTTGCTTGGTCAATTTCTTTGTCCTCTGCCAGCTTGGCCTCCACGGCTATCACTCCTTGCTCTATCTCCTTCTCTATCTCTACCATCTTGGCTTCCACGATCGACGCTCTGGCTCGCTCGTTGGTCGTGAGATCTGTCTGCTGAGCTAACTGATCTTGAAACTCCTGTGTACACTCAGCTAACTCCTCCCATACCTTATGCACCATTTGTAGAGCCTCATTCTTCTCTTGTATAACACCGTTAGTGGATGTCATCTAAAGCTTCAGCCTGTAGAATACGTTCCTAAAGGAAGCTTCTATACTGAACAAGGCTAAGATCACCCTAGCATCTCTCCCCCCTAGTGAAGGTTTGGTAGGGTGCCAAGATGTCATCATTGTTGGAGTCTTAACTCCCGGCCATCCTCTGGAAGTGAAGTAGCGAGTGAATTCTCCCTCGTACTCTGTCTGCACAAATACCAATATCTGTTGCACCTTCCTTGCCACCAATAGATTACCCTATGTCCAGTTGTTTTGATACGTCTCCCACTTCCTGCATCACTGCTATTATCAATTGGAGGTCTTGGACGTACTGTTGGACCGTACCAAGTGGATTTGTCTTGTTGGGCTTGACTATCTCAATGATTAGCCCTTCTAACCCACTCAACTCATCCTCCTCATCCTCACCTGATGGGTTAGGCAGTAACTCATGTGTAGGCAAAGGTGGCTGAGGCATCTGACGGAGTCCCCCACTCTCCTGAGATTACATGACTTTTGGTGGTTGTGCCTATGAACAACTTGGCTCTATACCCTCCATCACCATGACTGATGGATCCTGTTCGACTCCCTCGGCCATAACTCTGGAAGGAATCAGTGAGGGGAATGCTGGACCCTGTGTTGGTATCCCAAGCATATCTAACCACTGGTCTATCTGTGTAACATCGGTAGGTACGAGAATATCCCCTAGCAAGGTATTTGGCTTAGAAACTATAATTGATGGCACTAGCAGTGCAGATAGCGATCTCAGGAATGTGTTTGGCAGTCCTGGAGGTGCCACTAGTGGTCCTGGTGGTCCTGGCAGTGCACCTGACAATCTTGGCACTCTTGGTGTTGGCACTGACGATGGTTGTGTTACCGCTGGTGGTGCCAATGGCGATGCTGGTAGTGCAATTGGCAATGCCATCGATGGTGTTGGTAGTGTGCCTGATAGTATGGGTATTGTTGGCAGGGTGGCTAACTGTGGTGGTGGCACTCTTGTAGCCGTCTTGCTCAATGGTATGACCTCATCTATGTCCATCTCTGGCATTGATTGCACATCGGTTGCTAGTGATACCTCCTTTGTCGATGTGGTGGCCGATGTGGAGGACAACTCTATTGGTGCATCCTCTTCTGCACTATTGCCCAATGCCTCTCAGTTTCCTCTTCTTTCTAGCTGGCTAAGTCATCTCTTCTCCCCTTGTTGCTTGTATGGCCAAAGTAGTCTAGTAGAATGTTGTTGGCAATGATGAGTCTATTTGGGCTACTGGTTGAAACTTATCCCACTTATTGGTTGGAACTTGAGTGTGGATAGCATCCGGTAGAAGGGCAATGGCATGTTGTTACATGCAAAAGGCCTTATGCCTCTGTGCCAAGAATTCTCCGATCCTCTCCAACAATTATCTGGACCAGTTGTACACTTTCCCTATGCTTAGCTCGACCATGTAGTCAATCATCCATATAGCCACATCGGAAGCCCTGCTTGCTCTTGTCAATCTGCACTTGATTAAGTCCATTATGCACTTCCATTCTGGTGTAGCGAAAAAATTCTTCCTCAAACCTTGATTACCCACACTCCATATGTTGTCCTTCTCCTTCTAGGTTAAGTCGGGTCAACAAACTCTTCTAATTGATGCTTAATTGTGTTGTTCGGTGAATTTCACTGTGGCTTGCACATGATGATACCTGTGACTGATATGCCGACACTCTATGAAATTCTGTTGGCCAGAAAGAGATAGTTACTGGGCACCCTCTATAGCCAATGACCGATTTCTCTACAATAGTTTGTCACCATCACATTCAAGGAGGGTTCAAGCTCTTGGGAGTTGAAAAATGGGAGCTACACGATGTTTACTTGCTTATTCTACTTTAAAGGATTTACAGAGTAAACAGAAGTAATAGATTTACAAAATATAAATGAATACCAATCATGTTTGAAAAGATATAGCTTTATTCTCATTCATTCATAGATATGCCATAAGTACATGAAAATCATAATAGTCCCTAACTATGAACAAGTACATATAAATAGTAGAACGATGTTGGTTTAGACTACCAACTCTCTGTAACTACCAACCGACTATAACAACCGTCAAGACTAATACGTAAAACCAAAACATAATCATTTATTTATTATCTAGCCAACTAAAACTTTTCAACTAACTTTCGGTTGACTACATCAGCCCCCCCAAAAAGAAAGTCGTATTCTAGATGACGCAACAACAAAATTGGTGACTGTACATACAACAAAAAGTGATCACCGAGAGGAGGGAGGTTGAGAAGACACCCCTGGATGTTCAGAGGATGTGGGTGTGGATGTTGCTGAGTGCTATTGGAAAAGATGTTGGAGCCTTTAGTTAGCCACCAATTCCTGTACCTTTCCTTGTAACTCTTCGTTCCTCGGTTAGCTCAGCATCTCGCTCAGCCAATTGTCCATCTCTCTTTGCTACCATCTGCTCGAGGGCTATGATCTGAGCATGCTTTGTTGTTGTCACCTGAGCCAACTGCCCCTGAGACTTGCGGATATGATTAGCTAACTTTGCTCAGATACTCTTGGCTTGTGTGAGTGCGCTCTCTCTCAACTGTGTAGCCTCCTCAATGGAAGCCATGTGTTGACACAACTTGAGAAAAACATCTTTGTAGCAAAGGTCCATCCCATAAAAAGCTAAGAGGAATCTGCCACGCCTTCTGCTAGTTGTAGGTCTCGGGGGATGCTAAGTTGTCAACATCTTGGTCATCTCCACTCCCAATCATCACTGTGAGACTAAGTTGCCGAATTGGGTATGGGTACGTGGGTACGGTATGTGGGTATGACAAAAGGGGGGTTGGGTACGGAATCGGGTACGTCCATACAAAAATATAATTAAATATATATATATATATATATATATATGCAACCTAGAAACAAAATTAAGTTTAGAATGTTATATACCAATACATATGATAAACCAAACCATGACAAATTTCAATTTTTGAAACATAATATGCTCATTTAAATTCAGTTTTCATATCGAAAGGATTAAACTTGAATGTCATGATAGATGATCATTGTTTAACATTTAAAAAATACAAAGAGTAACCAATTCACTAATTCACAATTGCATCAAATGGCTCATCATCAAGACTAAGATCATCATCAACATTAACATTAGATGATGGAGCCACATTAGCACTTGCACTAAAAGTATGTTGACTACTTGACTCCTCAAAAATTGACGAAGATTGTGCAATTGCAGCCAAAGAAAGATCTAGGTCAGCTCGCTCCGGTTCTACATCCCACATCTTTGCTGCCCCTTCTTTGTACTCATCCTCTTTGTGAGTAAGAAGGCGCAAGTTGGAATGAACATAAACTAACTCCTCTGCTTTGTGTGATGCTAATCGATTGCGCTTGATTGAGTGGATGAAGGAGTATGTACTCCAATTCCACTCAGTTGAAGAAGAACTAGCAACCTATTGAAGCAAAGGGAGCTCTCATTAGAGTTGTTAAATTAAAAAAATTGTAAATCAAACTTCAAATTTGAAAATAACGCATTTTAGTTTTAAATTTTTAAATGATAAAACTTAAAACGTTAAAACTTACTTGAGATAAGACTTTTATTGCAAGAACTTGGAGGTGTGGCATCTTGCAGCCATTGAGGTACCACCAAGAGTGAGCATCCTTCTTATATTTGTCATGGATAGCAGAAGAACTTTGATTATTAGAGTCACAAAAACTAGCAAATTCACTTGAAACTACATCTTCCATCTCAGTATCAGGGAAGAGTTTAACAAGAGCTTTCCTAAACCCATCATTGACTTCTGTATCACGGTATGGTGGCAATCTGTCTGGTATAGCAAGGACTTGGGGGCTGTAAAATTTGGGTGTCAACACGAAGGCAAGAAGATGGAGTGGGGTTGTCATTTTGTTCCACCGGTCAACACAAATTGCATGCACCTCTTTGAAGAAGGTTTCTTTAGGATCTTGCTCTTTTTCACATATGATGCTTTTCATCTTCTCAAGCATTGAGTCAATGCCATCATAAACCTCCCCCAAACATGGCTTATCCATGTCAGTAAAGTGTATCTTGCTCAATATGGGCTCGGTGAAAGCAAGAAGATATTCCACCCGATCCCACCGAATGTCATCTAGAATCTTATGTTTTATATTTGCTGCCCTCTCATTGTTTGATTGCCTCCATCTAGACCATGATTGGCTAATGACCATAGCAGAAAGCGCTTGTCGCACCTTCACAAGTCGTCTCAAGACGATTGTGTTGGATGCAAATCTAGTTTCAGCCACCTATTTGAAAATAAAAAGTAAATAATTAAAATCAATATATATATATATGTATTCTAAATAAATTATTGAAGTAAAACATAACATTAAAGAAATGCAATGTTTGAAGTTTGAGTTACCTTCAACAGCTCTAGTCTTGAGAATGATCTAAAGATAGCTTGTGACATGTGGTGATTTGTTATGAACATTTGGATCTCTTCAGCAATGGATCGTGGCACGAAGAAGATTGACGCCCTAGATTTGAATGCAATAATCACAAACGGCTAACTTTGTGTAAATGGGGGTTTCTTCTGGTAACCGATACAGAGGAAGGGGTTAATTGGTCTTGCTACACCAAGCAACCAATTAAATGAATATTTGATCTTCAAGGCGATGAAACAAATTGCAGAGGTGATCGAGATCGAATCAGATCGATTGAATAGGAGAACACATTTAATGCATATCTGATTCTAGGGTTTCATAGGTTACTATTCTTAGCAAACCTTCTGAGACAAAATTTAATGTTGTGAGGCTCGATGCATAGGTATGGTGTAGAGCAAGATATGTGGTAAACCCTAACAGGTGATTGAGATAAAATCATATTGGATGAACAAAAGAATGCATTGAATGCATAATCAGATTTTAGGGTTCGATAGAGAGAATGAGGACTTGTTTGATCCAATCTATTTTTGTACCCAACTTTTGTAGCATGAGGTTGAGGGAATGCACGACACAAGGTGTCCAAAATATATGTTGGAATCGTGACTCAACTATCATACTAGAAGCTCTGCAATTCTTCACATTGTCCGTTACAACTTGGACAACATTTTGAGGTCCCACTTCATTAATGCATTATATAAGGATGTCAACAGTAAATTGTGCATCATTTATCTGCCCCTCACAATCCACAACTTTTAGAAACATTGTCCCTTTAGGGCACACTACAATCGCATTAATCAATGGTCTATTTTTCGCATCCTTCCATCCATCAGAAATAATAGACACACCTATTTCGTTCCATGAGGCCTTGATGGGATATAATGCATCTTCTATATGTTTGACCTCCTTCGACAATAAAGTGGTACACACCTTCTCATAACCTGGGCTTGTGTACCCCTTTGGAGCTTCATTTCCTTTTCTTATCATGTCTTGTCAATAAGGTGATCAAACAACATTGAAAGAGATACCATTTGCATAGAGGCATCTTCCAATGGCTTGGTCAACAAGCTGTCTTGCATCATTATTAAATGCCGTCTCCAACGGTCCCTTTGCTCTCTTCGAAACATTAGCCTCATTGACATTTTCACCTTCATTTGCTCTCAAAAAGGGATGGCTTTCTAGTACAATGTCAGGATGACTAATATGTGTGTGAGATGAAGTAGATGGCATGTTTGAGCCCTTTCCTGTACTCAATGGAGGCCCCATTTTATTTTGAAACCTTGCCTCTACTTCCTCTTGCTCTACAATATATTCTGCTATTTTATCAAGTGTTATATGTTTTCTAGGCTTTCTTGGACATGGTTTAATTCCTTTCCCAGTAATTGCGCACAAATGTGCTTTCACCTGGCTATAGAAACTAGTGTATTTCTTCTTACACCTGGGGCATATCCAAAGACATGTCCCCCACGTGGAATTTGCTCTACTATTTCTACATGTCTCCATAGCGGTGAAGTCAGGTCAAATTTGAATGAGGGATTAGTATTGCCAACGGAAGTTGAACTGTCTGCCATGATAATTAGAACGTACAAACCTGCAACAAGTAGCAATTTCTAATTTAAAAATTGTTAAAAAAGACTAAAGCTTTATTAAATTAATTAAATAAATAATAAACTTATTATCTATAATTCAAAATTATAAATCTAATCATAAATTATAATTTTTTTGAAATTATATAATTTATAATTATAAAATATAATATATGATATTATTTTATTAATAATTTAATTATATAAGATAATAAGACTATAAGTCTATAAGTAAAACTGTGAAATAAATTAATAATAATTAATAAATCGTATAACTATATTATTATTATTTATATTACTATGAAATCAAAAATATAATAATATTAAATATGTAAATTTAAATTTTAAAATACTAAATACTAAAATTATATATTTAATAATTATATTTTAAAAATTATATATCTTAATTATTATATATTATGGAATATGTAAAATAAAAAAATTATATATAATATATATTATATATTATGAAATATTTATTATTTAACAAACAACAAAAATTAAAAAAAACCAAAGAAAACCCTAAATAATAAATATTATCATTGTTTAACATTTATAAATATAAATAAATAAATATAATATAAGTTATGATAATAATAAATTTATAAATATAAATAAATAAATAAATATAAAAGTTTTAACATTTATATTATCATTGTTTAAAACTTTTATGTTTTTAAAAAAATTTAACAAAAAATGAAAAAACCAAAGAAAAATAAAAAAACCCTACCTCTGGTTCGGCGCGCGTTTTCCTGGTTTCCTGGTTGCGCGTGTTTTCATGGTGTCCTTGCGTCGTCTCTCCTGTGCGTGGGTGTTTTGAGCCTTCGTTTTCGCTGTGCAGTGAAGGCGTTTTTTTTGTGCGGGCAAATGACGGGCAAATGACGAAAAACAAAACACTTTTCTAAATGAAGTTAGAATCCGTGTTTAATCGCATTTTTCCGCCCTCAAATCGTGAACTTTGATGCAAAACGAAGTAAAAAAGGGTCAAAAATGTTCTCGAAACGCCATGTGGTCATTTGAAACGCGTGGAATTGTTTTGCAAATCTGGAAGCGTACCCACAGGGGGAAAACCGATTCCTGAATGATTCAAAGCCGATTCGAACCAGTACCCATATTCGAAACGATTCGTCTCTGGAATCAATGGCCTGAGAGGAGCAATTCAACTACTTAGCTGTGAGATGAAGCATCTAAAAACTTCTCCTTCGCATCCAACCTGCATGAATGCCAGGATCCTCTTTGCCTCCTGTGCAACTGACGAATCATGGTCAATATCTAGCTGCTGAGATATCTCCCCTACCTCATACATCACTCTCGCCATGGACTGAAGCTCTCCAAGGTACCTCTGTACTGTGCCAAGGGGGTTGTATGCATCCGACCGATCAATCTCAATGAATACTCCCTCAGACTCATTCTCACTAGACTCCTCGCTTGACTTTGCTAGATGTGGTCGTGGGTCTGTCTCTGATGTTGTCGCCATGGCAGTGTTTGTGGCTGGTGGGGGTGGTGTGAGGGCTTTGCAAGGCTCATTTGAGTGTCAATTGCCATGTCGACCGACTCTCACTCATGTGGTGGCTTTGTGCCCTCGGTCAACAATCTTGGCAACTTTGGTGGAGGGGCTTTTGGTGGTGCCCCCATTGATCCAAGCCATTTGTTGATACCTGCATCCTCTTCAATGTCATTGTCAGCTATAGGTGGCATCGCTATTAATGGTGCTACTAGTGCTAGCGATGCTAGTAGTGGTGCCGCTGCTGGTGGCATAAGAGATGGAGCTGTAACTGGTATGACTGTAGTGGTAGGTATTGGTTGCATGGGAATAGCTAGTTGTACTGTGATGGTTGGCTATATAGCAGTGTGTCCACAGGGACGCGTCCCCCCCAAAATCCTACAGCGTTTCCTAGAGGGGACGTCTCAGAGACTTGGGGACTTGGGGGGACATCCCCCATCAGCTGTCATGTCCCCGAATTGGAGGTATGGTGATTTAATTAAATTATTTAATTAAGTTGTCCAAATTATTGATAATTTATGAGGATAGCTTAATTGATGATTTAATTAAATCAAGAGGTGTTATTAAATTAATTATTTATTAAGTTATTCCCATAAAATAAAATATCAAAAGGGATGACTTATTATTTAATTAATTTAATAATAAAAAGTGACTTAAGTGACTTAATAATAAAATAATAAAGTAATAAAGTCACTTAAGGAATATTTCTGGAATCTTCTAGAAGTCTCTTGGTGATGAGGTTGAAAAAGTATAAAAAGAGGCTTGGGCTATGCATTTGGACATCTTGAGTTGCAAACACTTTTCTACTACACTGCTGAAGCTGAATGCTTAGCTTATTGTTTTCCAGTCTTCGTTTGTGAAAGACCAAACCTAGCTGGTTAAGTGCCAATTTCGGTTGTGCAACACCAACCCTAGTTGGATAGTGGAGGAAGATACTTCAGTCTTTCTCATTGGACTTATTGCAATCATTGGAGGTCATTTTTGGAGAGGTTTATGAGATATTTTGAAGTCTGCAATTTTGTTTCAGTCTGCAGATCAGCCATGAGAGAAATTACATTTTCATTCGTTGCTCTTCAATAAGGAGATATAATTTTGTGGGCACTTGAGGGATTGCTTCCTTTGGTGTTGGCAATCATTTTCATAACAAATTCGAGGAGCTTAGAGGCTGTATTTATTTTTCTAAAGAGTTGTCAGGCAAGAACAGGGGCGGCTACTGTAGGTGAAGATTGTGCATCATTGAAGATTGTTTTGAAAATACCAAGTTGCCATTTCATCATCGATTTCCTTCAGCATATTATTACCAGGTTCCTTTATGTATTTGCATGCTTTGCATTGTCATATTAGACTATTTAATTGCTGCCTTCCTGCAGCTGTAGGTGCATATTCTATATCATATTTGTAATAGCATTATTCATTCCATTGTAAGCCAAGAGTCTTGGCATTGCATTTTGAGTAGTTGCAATCATCATATCAACATTGTATAACAGCCTTGTATTTGGATTTGCACTTAATGAAGGAGTTATAAGGTTGTATGACAAATATTTGACAAATTGCCTCTGGCTGTAGCTTTCATTCCCTCATGTTAGTTTGCATACTAAATGTTTGTAGAAATGTCATAGTGCTGTAGATGGTTATTGGCATTAGGGAAATTACATGAGAGGTGTTTGTAAAAATGTTTCTTCTATGTAATTACATTTCTCTCAATTAGTATGTATGCCAAGTGTTTGTGAAAATACCTCTTGGCTGTAGGTGTGCATTTGCATTTAGAAATTCATTCATATGCACTTGAAAACACAAAAAGAGTTGCATCTTCATTTTAGAACTTTGAATACATATCTTAGAAGTTATTTCCAAGCATTTGAACAACATTTGCATCCATCAAATCAAAGACAAAGCAATCTGAAATCAATTACCAGCAAATTGAAGATTGCATACAAAGTGTTTGTCAAAATTCCAAAGGCAGAAAATCAGTGTTTTTGGATCAGATTTGGCAAGGCATTTTACATCAGCCCACCACCAGCGCCACCATCCCACCACCAATGTCGCTGTCTCCAAGATGCTGCAAGGACTTTGAGGATGCTGGGGTGTCCTCAAGACATCTAGGGGACTCTAGTTGTCTCCAAGATGTATAATTCTTATACTTATACATCTTTTTATAACTATTTTTCAAGTACTATATGTATTTCAGCACTTCTACCGCTCCCACTGTCCCCTCACGCAAAGCGCGCCCCTCTGAGTCCCCCGTCCCCGTGCCCGAAACCCCGTGGAACACTGCTATATAGGGATAACTTCCTCAATGTTCTCCTGAGAGTTTGCCTCCCTTGGGTGTGAAACCTCCTCTGTACTCATCTTTGTTGAGGAAGATAACTCTATGGCCTCGTAATCATCCCCGCTCGGTGAAGTAGGCAAAGTGTCTCTTTGTTTCCTTTTCTTACTTGGTGGTGCCGTTGGCTGAGGTGTCTCCTCCCTCATTGTCCGCACACCCGAGTTGGCCCATAGAAGACAGTTGGCCATGACGCGTCCAGTTGGCCTATGGGTTGGAGTCTACCCACTTACCGAAGGGTACTTGTGTGTAGATGGCGTCTAGTAGGAGTCTAATGGCGTGTTGGGTCACGTAGAAGGCCTTGTGCTTCAAACGTAGGAATTCTCGTATCCTCTTCGAGAATATACTCACTCAATTATACACTCTTCCCATACTTAGACCAACCATGAGAGTAATCATCCACATTGCAATATTCGACGCTCTGCTAGCTCCTGTGAGTTTGCATTTGATCAAGTCCAGAATGCATTTCCACTTAGGAGTGGCGAGGAAATTCTTCCTTAGACCTCTATTACTTGTGCTCCAATTACTATCCTTCTCCTACTGAGTGAGGTTAGAAGGACATACTCTCGCCAGAAGTGACTCCTTTTGCTGTTGCGACATCTTCCCCGTGGGTTTGGTTGCTGATGCTCCTCTTGAAGGTATCCCAAATACCCTAGTGAATTTGGCAGGCGCATAGGATATAGTCATGGGGCACCCTTTGTAGTCAATCACCAACTTGTGGGAGTGTTGGTTGTACTGTACTATCATCTGGCACAGGTAGGGCTCAAAATCCCAAGAATTAAAGAATGGCAACTGGGTGGCCTTATCCACTTGCACGTGTTGAAGTGCTGTTTTTAGCATGTGATTGTTTTGTGTTCCTAGCCACCATGATTGGTACTCACTCTTGCTGAGGCTCTCCCAAGTGATGGTGTCT
>VDFB02183163.1:0-12021 GCA_007258455.2 Sequoia sempervirens | reverse complement strand
GAAAGACAATCTTCCACAATCAGATTGTAGAACACTATCCCAAGGTCTCTAATGTCAGGTCTTGACAGTGCTTGGAATATCTTAGTTGTTTGATGTGATTTGCTAGAATCACAAGGCGGACTTACGGATGAGTGACAAAGTGGGGAAGTTGGATTTGTAAATGCAGTTTCAAAGTACTGGAAGTGAATGAACAGTGGCTGTCCACTCAAAACAGCAAGTTGAAACTCATCAAATTCATCTGATTTAGCTTCATGGTGATGTTTTGGATCCTACTATAACCAAGGATTAAAAAAAATAGCAAAATGAGAAGGGTTAAGAAAGCTATTCTAATCCTAAGCTACGAATGAACAGTAACAATGGTGGCTGCTAAAGTAGACAGGCTTCCTAAACTGGGTTTTGCTTGACCAAGAGAAACCTACAACTACACAAAACTGGTGCAATTTTTTAAGGATTGTAGATTTTCACATCACATACACACATCATGTACATGCAATCAAACTAAGTTGCAACAATAAAGGAAAGAGGCTCAGACTAGCTTTGCAAAGTGATTCATCATCAATGAACCACAACAAGCATGAGCTGGAAGTTCATCAAATACTGAAACATCAAACACCATCACCACTCCCATTCAAGAAACTAACACTAAAACTAACATGGAAGGTGAACCATGCATACATAAAGAGCAAACTCAAAAGGAACACCCATAAATCATGCAATGTTGCTTTCTATTGCTGCAGAATGTCTTTACATCAATTCTCCAACCCCTACAAATGAGGGGAAAGCCCCTATTTATAGTTTTCCAAAGCCCAAATGAATGGCTAGGATTCAATTACATCAAATGACCCAGATTTGATTTACAATAGGGTTTCACCTACCCTCCATTATCTAGCAATTTAAAATACATTCCTTGTCTTTTCTCTGTTTTGTCATCTAGTGTCAGTTATTGTAGCAATTTTGTCATTTAGCTGATTTCCCTTTTCACTGTAGCTGAAACTGGCTGAAAATTGTCTTTTGCTTGATGTGCTTGCAGTGTCCTTCTTTTGATCAAACAAGGCCATCGATGATTGGCATCAATGGATTGGTGGCCCCTAATTCGGGAAAAAATCTCCTTAGAAATCATCATCATCTAGAAAAAGGTAGGACAACTCCCTCAATGGGCCTTTTCGATAGACCTATGGAAGACTTCTTGACTCCTGTAAAGACGAAGTGTCGTAAGTGCATTTATACATGAGTTAAGAAAAATGTCAGTCAAACCTACAAATTCCCTGTTAGATCTATCCATGCATCATCAAAATATCTTGATATTCATATTTGGAGCTCATTTGGACTATAAACATTAATGCGTGCTTCAAAGGTGCAAGTGCCAGAGGGCGGAAAGATGGTGGAAGAAAGCCGGCGCGTACGTTGCACTCGAAGGCAAAATAGCTCCGGAAGAAGGTGGGCTCGAAATTTCTGATGTTCAAAAACACGAAGAAGGGAGGCTCTGAAATGGCCACGGAGGGGTCCTCGCCTCCCTCGAGGGTGGGAAGATGGTCGCCAACATTCCAAATGGCCAAAGAGGTGATGGATTTCTTTAAACAACCACGAGGGGCCAGCACGGAGAGGCTCTGAAGGGAGGTGGCACCGGAAGTTCCAAAACGCCACACGGCGAGGCTGAGTTCTCAAAACGGCCACGGAGGGGCCGGGCTCCTGAGGCTGGAAGGGTGGTGGCCGTTGGAAGTTCCAAAACGACCAAGGAGAGGCGGAGCTCCGAAAACGGCCACGGAGGGGCTGGGCTCCGGAGGCCGGAAGGGAGGTGGCCGTCAGAAGTTCCAAAACAGCAAAAGGGGGATGAAGCTCTGAAACCATCGAAACTTAACCAAACTTTGACAAAACCTTGGCAGTTCATTTACACACTTCAAACACATCCTAGATCCAAAAAAGGGTGACCCCAAAGTAAAAAATGAGGAAACGGGAGCGACGGGGGTCCATGAATGTTTCCAAACAGCCAAGGAGGAAGGGAATTCTGGAGGGAAAGTTCTGAAACCATCGAAACTTAACAAAACATTGACGAAACCTTGGCAGTTCATTTACACATTTCAAATACAACCCAGATCCAAAAAAGGGTGACCTCAAAGTCAAAAATGAGGAAATAGGAGCGACGGGGGTCCATAGATGTTTCCAAAAAGCCAAGGAGGAAAAGAATTCTGGAGGGAAATTTTTGAAACCATCAAAACTTAATGGAAGGTTGACGAAACCTTGGTAGTTCATTGAAACACCCCAAACACATCCCAAATCCACCAAAAAGTTGTCCCCAAAGCCAAAAAATGTGGAACCGGATGACATGGGTCCATGGATGTTTCGGGAAATAGCCAAAGCAAGACAAAGGCGTAAAGGGATGGGACTTATTTCTTCGCGAGATTTGAATACCCCAAGTAGGTGAATTTAGTAGGGAATTTGGGATTGTTTGATGGCATTACGACCACTGGGCTTGGAAATGGGGCACGAAAAACAAGACAGAGCAGCTGTTCTATTGGGAGGAAAAGGTCCCTCGCTTATCGGGTGTGTGTGCAAAACATGCACAACAAATGGCGCATCACCGGGGAAATGCTCGGCGAGCATTTTGATGAAAACTAGAATCACAAACCCAGAATCTCTAGTTCTGATCCTCACACTAGGACAAATGAACTAGATGCTCAACCAAAGGATCAAAACCATTAGCCAACCCAACCTCTAGTATGTTAAAAATCCAAGTCCGCGGCAATTGCGCACTCCCATTCTTCGCTTGCTACAGGAACCCAAGCTCCGCTCAGTTGCTTTTTACATAGTTTATTCTAACTCCAAAAGACGGAGATTACTGTCTTCGCCGCTAGTCGCATCCATAGCCCCGAGAAGGTTATCGCCGGATTCTTCCTAACATTGTTGTAATCACGGCCAGGGCCCATAGCCTCGTAGAGTTGTTCGAATACCCCTGAAAAGTTGAATTTTCTCTTTCTTTTAATTTTCAATGTTTTCTTTCTTTCTTTCTTTTCTCCTTTCAGCTCTTTTATTTCAACCCGCAAGCATTGAAGCTCACGTTCAAGGTTGAGAATCACAGTGGTGCTAGAGCATAATTTTAGATTTTCACTTAACTAGACTTCATAAAGGCCCTATAGTGACCACAATTTTAAGATGTGTAGAGCTTATAAGATTTCAGAATACGTCAAAGTAAGACTAAACCAACAACTTATTCTCTTCAAATTAAACACCCAGATCGCTTGACACTAACATAAGACCTTCACCATCCACTTTGAAGACTTGATTAGAGTTTGACAAAGAAATATGTAGAACAACCCCAGGCAATAAGTATGGTTGTTGTGCACACATATGTGCCCAGCTAAAAGCAGACGGACCCCGAGCAAAGCAGTAACAAAGCAAAAGCAAACAAAAAACAAACAACCTAAATCAAACCAACTAACCTAAGGAATGCAGGAAAGCAGAGTATTTACAGGAAACCTATACTACTCAAAAATGACTATGTACAAAGATATTTACAAAGCACTATATTCAGGCATGACAAACCAACATTAACATTCATTGGATTTCGTAATGCATGCATGAGCAAATAGGCAATCGTTATCGTTCTTAACCATGCAAACTTGTCTTTATATTCTAAAAAAATAAATTCAATGTTGCAGCACTCAAGTTCAATCACGTCATCATGAAAAATCAACAATTGAGGAGGCTCATTGAACCCATGGTTAATCTATAAACATGTTTGTTTTTCCTTATTCCCATAATCAAAATAATAAGTGCAGTTATGAGAAATGATAGGGGCAAAAAAGGATAAAACCTGGATGTCATCACACGGAGGTGGTAGCATTGGACAGTTGAGAGCAAGCACAACATCCTTGGTTGTTGCATTGGTAGCTTCGGGTGGGCGCGGTGGAGGATGCAGCACTTTGGACATTAAGCGTGCATAAGGCTGGGAGGATGGGGCAGTAAACAACTCTTCCAAGCTATAAGCAAGATCCACAAATCCCAATTGGTTGTTCTTGGAAGGAGGAACACCTCTTGTAGATCATCTGTAATCTTTGTGCCCTTTTGATGGTCATCTTCCAAAGGTAACATGTTGTCCTATTTCCCTTCCCCAGTGTTTACCTAATTTTTGTGATGTTCAATGTCATGGGATGATGACATGCATGAATCTGTCTCATTACAGCTCTCTAGTTGTGAAGGAAAATTTGCAAGGATTGAGGCTAAAGGACCCTCAGTTACAGCCCGTGGTTGACCAAACTCGTCGTATTTGTTGGCAGCCATCGAAACACCTCCACCTTTATCTTCTTCCTTTTGTTGTTCATGTATCTCCTCATGGCGCCCACTTGTTTCCTCTTGGTCACTATCGCTGTAAATGGAGAAGGAGCTCCTCTCCCAATCTGAAAACTCTAGTGCATCATTGTTCAAGGGCTTAAGGAGTATTTATTCATCACTACCATCTTCTGGGATGTGCTCTTCCTCGACATGAGCATACCTCTGTAGTGCAGCTCCTAATGGAAATAAGTCATCAATTGATGGAACCTCATCAAGGGGACTAAAGTCTATTGCATAATTTCCTCCAAAGACTCGTCAAAAAGCCCACCATCCATGGCACATAACTACTCTTCAAGAGGAAGAACTTCTTGATGAATGGTGGATAGCATTCCCACTTGATCTACTTCATCACTCGGAAGTTTGAAACTGTATTGTTGTCCTTCTATTGATGCCCCAACATCCTCTTGAGGACTACCTTCAACTGAGTCATTAGTTGATTTGGGATTTTGGTCTTCTTCTTAAATCCTTGAAGTGGCTGCGGGAGGTGATGTGCTTGGTTGTGCCCCTTGTCCTTTGACTTACTCAATGGACTCTTGGAATAGCTTACATGTGAGCTCTGAGTGCGATGAATCATGGAGTTGACACCAATTTGGGAGCAGCAATATCTCCAAATCCACTTGGTATTTCAACTCAGTCCAATCCCTCGCTAGTCTCGAGACGAGCTGGTCATATCTTTCCACTAGTGGGTCCTCATCATCATTTGGGAAGGAAGGTGAGTAGTAGACAGCTGTGGCAAGTGGTTGTTCCCGCTCCTCCAAATCTGCATTTTTAGATGCTTGATCATTTTCATTCATGAAGGAGAGGTCCTCTAATATAATCTCGCTTATTTCTTTTCCATCATTCTCTATTGTCCCAAGGCTGTCAACCTTTTCCTCTTTCTGATTTTCAACATCTTCATTTGCCGCCCCAACATACACTACTGCAAACTCTTTTGATTCATCTTCAACTGCCAATCTGTCTTCTAGAGTAGGGGACTGCTTTTCTTCAATGGAGGAACAAATTTTTGATCTGTTTCTAGCTGATTGTTCATCAAGGCAGCTTGTTGTCCTAAGGAAATTATCCTCTTCCTTTTGGATTTGATCCTCTATGTCTGCTATCCAAGCAATAGCCTGTGTCAGATTTCTTGATTCATCTGTGGTGTGTTGTCCTCGAGCTTCCAACAACTTTCCCACCTCATGGCATGAGTCCCCTTTACTAGGAGATGGCTGCTCCAACTTGTTCACATGATCCTTGACTTGGGCAATGACATTTGTGTATGATGAGCAAGTGAATTCAGAGTGGGGTGCATTGTGAAATCTGCACCAACTTGACATCAATATTTTCTCCAATCTTGGTCCATCCTTGCTGATCAAATGTTCTTGGATCAGCTCCTTGAATGCCTTGGCTACCATGGTTGTCAATTCTTCCTCCGAGTCCGCAAGGGCTAAAGGCTGATATATTTCCCAAAAGGGAATTTCTTCCTGCAAGACCTTCTCAATTCTGTCCAAGAATGTTAGACACCCCAATTCACTATGCCTGCAAGTGCAATGGATCCGACATCTACCCGCCAACGCAAATTGCTGCAATGGATTCTTCAGTCTCTTATTCAAATTTGTATATAGCTGAGTGATGTCAATTTGTGCATGCTACTCTATTTTGACTCAGCTTTTTTTGCCTTCAAAATTTTCTGATTTTTAGCATTGAAAGAGATCTCCCTATCTCAGATTTCTTCTTTGCAAGTGCTCCTTTCGATTTCTAACTTTCAGCTTTGTAGCCTCAACATGTCATGCCCTCCTTCTAGCGCCAGTTCTATTGATGTATTTTTTATGCACCTCTCAACACAAGCAATGCATAGGTGCACTACCTCTCTTGAAAGACAATCTTCCACAATCAGATTGTAGAACACTATCCCAAGGTCTCTAATGTCAGGTCTTGACAGTGCTTGGAATATCTTAGTTGTTTGATGTGATTTGCTAGAATCACAAGGCGGACTTACGGATGAGTGACAAAGTGGGGAAGTTGGATTTGTAAATGCAGTTTCAAAGTACTGGAAGTGAATGAACAGTGGCTGTCCACTCAAAACAGCAAGTTGAAACTCATCAAATTCATCTGATTTAGCTTCATGGTGATGCTTTGGATCCTACTATAACCAAGGATTAAAAAAAATAGCAAAATGAGAAGGGTTAAGAAAGCTATTCTAATCCTAAGCTACGAATGAACAGTAACAATGGTGGCTGCTAAAGTAGACAGGCTTCCTAAACTGGGTTTTGCTTGACCAAGAGAAACCTACAACTACACAAAACTGGTGCAATTTTTTAAGGATTGTAGATTTTCACATCACATACACACATCATGTACATGCAATCAAACTAAGTTGCAACAATAAAGGAAAGAGGCTCAGACTAGCTTTGCAAAGTGATTCATCATCAATGAACCACAACAAGCATGAGCTGGAAGTTCATCAAATACTGAAACATCAAACACCATCACCACTCCCATTCAAGAAACTAACACTAAAACTAACATGAAGGTGAACCATGCATACATAAAGAGAAAACTCAAAAAGAACACCCATAAATCATGCAATGTTGCTTTCTATTGCTGCAGAATGTCTTTATATCAATTCTCCAACCCCTACAAATGAGGGGCAAGCCCCTATTTATAGTTTTCCAAAGCCCAAATGAATGGCTAGGATTCAATTACATCGAATGGCCCAGATTTGATTTACAATAGGGTTTCACCTACCCTCCATTATCTAGCAATTTAAAATACATTCCTTGTCTTTTCTCTGTTTTGTCATCTAGTGTCAGTTATTGTAGCAATTTTGTCATTTAGCTGATTTCCCTTTTCACTGTAGCTGAAACTGGCTGAAAATTGTCTTTTGCTTGATGTGCTTGCAGTGTCCTTCTTTTGAGCAAACAAGGCCATCGATGATTGGCATCAATGGATTGGTGGCCCCTAATTCGGGAAAAAATCTCCTTAGAAATCATCATCATCTAGAAAAAGGTAGGACAACTCCCTCAATGGGCCTTTTCGATAGACCTATGGAAGACTTCTTGACTCCTGTAAAGACGAAGTGTCGTAAGTGCATTTATACATGAGTTAAGAAAAATGTCAGTCAAACCTACAAATTCCCTGTTAGATCTATCCATGCATCATCAAAATATCTTGATATTCATATTTGGAGCTCATTTGGGCCATAGAAATTAATGCGTGCTTCAAGGGTGCGAGCGCCAGAGGGCGGAAAGATGGTGGAAGAAAGCCAGAAGGCAGACAGCAGACGGAAGGCAAAATAGTCGGGAAGAAGGTGGGCTCGAGCTCTCGGATGTTCAAAACAGTCGGGAAGAAGGGAGGCTCCCGGAAATGGCCACGGAGGGTCCGGGCTCTGGAGGGTGGGAAGATGGCTGCCAAATATTCCAAATGGCCAAAGAGGGATGGATTTCAGAAACAACCACAGAGGGGCCAGGCTCCGGAGGCCGGAAGGGAGGTGGCAGCTGGAAGTTCCAAAACGGCCACGAAGAGGCGGAGCCCCGAAAACGGCCACGGAGGGGCCGGGCTCCTGAGGCTGGAAGGGTGGTGGCCGTTGGAAGTTCCAAAACGACCAAGGAGAGGCGGAGCTCCGAAAACGGCCACGGAGGGGCTGGGCTCCGGAGGCCGGAAGGGAGGTGGCCGTCAGAAGTTCCAAAACAGCAAAAGGGGGATGAAGCTCTGAAACCATCGAAACTTAACCAAACTTTGACAAAACCTTGGCAGTTCATTTACACACTTCAAACACATCCTAGATCCAAAAAAGGGTGACCCCAAAGTAAAAAAATGAGAAACGGAGCCGACGGGGTCCAAGTGAATGTTTCCAAACAGCCAAGGAGGAAGGGAATTCGAGGGAAAGTTCGAACCATCTAAACTTAACAAAACATTGATTTTAAAACCTTGGCAAATTTCATTTACGCACTTCAAACACATCCCAGATCCAAAAAGGGTGACCCCAAAGTCAAAAATGAGGAAACGGGAGTGACGGGGGTCCACGGATGTTTCCAAATACCCAAGGAGGAAGGGAATTCTAAAGGGAAAGTTCCGAAACCATCGAAATTTATTGGAATGTTGATGAAACCTTGGTAGTTCATTGAAACACTTCAAACACATCCCAAATCCACCTCAAAAAGTTGTCCCTAAAGCCAAAAATGTGGAAACTCTGATTGCATTGTGGGTCCATGGATGTTTCCGTGAAATAGCCAAAGCAAGACAAAAGCGCGTAGCGGGATGGGGACTTTATTTCTTCGCAGATTTGAATACCCCAAGCAGGTGAATTTAGGTAGGGGAATTTGATCGTTTGATGGCAGATGACCAATTTGGGCCTTGAAATGGGGCACGCAAAACAAGACATTTGCAAAGCAGCCTGTCGGGAGCAAAAAAAGGGGGTCCTTGCCTACGGTGGGGCGTGTGTGCAAAACATGCACAACAAATGGCGACTCGCTGGGGAAATGCTCGAGAGCATTTTGATGACAAACTGGAATCACGAACCCAGAATCTCTAGTTCTAACCTTCACGCTAGGGCAAACAAACTAGACGTCCAACCAAAGGATCAAAACCATTAGCCAACCCAACCTTCAGTATGCTAAAAATCCAAGTGTGTGCAATTACGTTAATTCCCATTCTTTAGTTGTTATAGGAACCCAAGGTCTGTCAAGTTAAGCTACATAGTTTATTCTAACTCCAAAAGCATCTGAGACATTGCCTCGCCGCCAATCAGGCGTCCATAGCCCCGACGAGGTTATCGTTGTGATTCTCCCGAACATTGCTCTACTGCCGGCCAGGCGTCCATAGCCCCGGTAGAGTTGCTCGGATACCCCTGAAAAGTTGAATTTTCCTTTCTTTTAATTTTCAATGTTTTCTTTATTTCTTTCTTCACTTCTTTTATTTCAACCTCAAGTAAGAATTGAAGCTCTCGGGCAATTTTTGTTGGAGAATCACAAGTAAGACCGAGCATAATTTAGATTTTCACTTAACTAGACTTCACAAAAGGCCCTATAGTGACCGTCAAATTCTTAAGATGTGTAAGAGCTATAAGATTTCAGAATATGTCAGAGTCAGACTAAACCAACAACTTATCCTCTTTGAATCAAACACCCAGATCACTTGACACTAACGAAAGACCTTCACCATCCACTTTGAAGACTTGATTAGAGTTTGACAAAGAAATACGTGGAACAACCCTAGGCGATAAATATGGTTGTTGTGAGCATAGATGTGCCCAGCCTAAGCAAGAGACGGACTCGGAAAGCAGCAAAGAAAACAAAAGCAAACAACCTACAAAGCGAGCAAGCTACACACACCAACTAACCTAAGGAAAGCAGTAAAGCAGAGTATTTACAAGAAACCTATGCTACTCAAAAATGACTATGTACAAAGATATTTACAAAGCATTATGTTCAGGCAAGGTGAGCTGACATTAACGTTCATTGGATTTTGTAATGCATGCACGAGCAAACAGGCAATCATTATCGTTCTTAACCATGCAAACTTGTCTTTATATTCTAAAAATAAATTCAATGTTGCAGCACTCAAGTTCAATCACGTCATCATGAAAAATCAACAATTGAGGAGGCTCATTGAACCCATGGTTAATCTATAAACATGTTTTTTTTTCCTTATTCCCATAATCAAAATAATAAGTGCAGTTATGAGAAATGATAGGGGCAAAAAAGGATAAAACCTGGATGTCATCACACGGAGGTGGTAGCATTGGACAGTTGAGAGCAAGCACAACATCCTTGGTTGTTGCATTGGTAGCTTCGGGTGGGCGCGGTGGAGGATGCAGCACTTTGGACATTAAGCGTGCATAAGGCTGGGAGGATGGGGCAGTAAACAACTCTTCCAAGCTATAAGCAAGATCCAAAGTCCCAATTGGTTGTTCTTGAAGGAGGAACACCTCGCCTTGTAGATCATCTGTAATCTTTGTGCCCTTTTGATGGTCATCTTCAAAAGGTAGCATGTTGTCCTATTTCCCTTCCCAAGTGTTTACCTAATTTTTGTGATGTTCAATGTCATGGGATGATGACATGCATGAATCTGTCTCATTACACCTCTCTAGTTGTGAAGGAAAATTTGCAAGGATTGAGGCTGAAGGACCCTCAGTTGCCGCCCGCGGTTGACCAAACTCGTCGTATTTGTTGGCAGCCATCGAAACACCTCCACCTTTATCTTCTTCCTTTTGTTGTTCATGTATCTCCTCATGGCGCCCACTTGTTTCCTCTTGGTCACTATCGCTGTAAATGGAGAAGGAGCTCCTCTCCCAATCTGAAAACTCTAGTGCATCATTGTTCAAGGGCTTAAGGAGTATTTATTCATCACTACCATCTTCTGGGATGTGCTCTTCCTCGACATGAGCATACCTCTGTAGTGCAGCTCCCAATGGAAATAAGTCATCAATTGATGGAACCTCATCAAGGGGACCAAAGTCTACTGCATAATTTCCCTCCAAAGACTCGTCAAAAAAATCCCATCGTCCATGGTACACAACTGCTCTTCAAGAGGAAGAACTTCTTGATGACTGGTGGATAGCATTCCCGCTTGATCTACTTCATCGCTCAGAAGTCTGAGACTGTATTGCTATCCCTCTATTGCTGCCCCAACATCCTCTTGAGGACCACCTTCAACTGAGCCATTAGTTGATTCAGACTTTTGGTCTTCTTTTTCGATATGGGCAGCAAGTAGAGGAGGTTGGGCACTTGGCTGCCTTGCTTGTTCTTTGACTTGTTTGATGGCCTCTTGGCATAGCTTACATGTGAGCTCTGAGTGCGATGAATCATGGAGTCGACACCAATTTGGGAGCAACAATATCTCCAAATCCACTTGGTATTTCAGCTCAGTCCAATCCCTCGCTAGTCTCGAGATGAGCTAGCCATATCTTTCCGCCATTGAGTCCTCATCATCATTTGGGAAGGAAGGTGAATAGTAGATAGCTGTGGCAAGTGGTTGCTCCCACTCCTCCAAATATGCATTTTTGGATTCTTGATCACTGTCATTATAGATGGAGAGGTCTTCCAACCTGATTTTGCTTATGCTTTGATAATCTCCTTCTGCTGCCCCAAGGCTTTCAGCCTCCTTTTCTTCTTGATTTTCAACATTTTCATTTGCTGCCCCAGCATACACTGCTGCAAACTCTTTTGATTCATCTACGACCGCCAATCCCTCTTCTTGAGTGGAGGATCGATCTTGTTCAATGGAGGGAAAGTCTACTAAACTGGTTATAATCAGATTTTCATCAATGCACCTTGCTGTCCCAAGAATTTTAGCTCCTCCATCTTGGTTTTCATTTTCCATGTCTGTTGTCCCAACACCAACTTGTGTCAAATTTCTTGGTTCATCTTTATTTTGATGTCCTTCGGATGTTGACAACTCTTCTGCCTCATTGGATAACTTCTCCTCATTGAGAGTTGGCTGCTCCAACTTATCCAAACAATCCTTGGCTTGAGCGATGATTTTTGTGCATGACGAGCAAGTGAATTCGGAGTGGGGTGCATTATGAAATCTGCACCAACAAGACATTAATATTTCCTCCAATCTTGGTCCATCCTTGCTGCTCAAATTTTCCTCGATCAACTCCTTGAATGCCTTGGCTGCCATGGTTGTCAATTCTTCCTCTGGGTTTGTGGGGGCCAAGGGCTGGAATATTTCCCAAAAGGGAATTTCTCCCTCGCAAGACCCTTCTCAATT
>VDFB02183162.1:0-16783 GCA_007258455.2 Sequoia sempervirens | reverse complement strand
TATGTATGTATATATAAGACGAGCTAGAATTATATGATTATGTTTTCCCCAAGTTATAAGACTAAATATTAATATGCAATTTAATCAAACAATTAGACACATTTAGATTCATTTCATGATCTGTTATTTTAATATAATTTTGAAATATTATTAATTTTATCTAGCCCTTGGTTGTTCGATTAGAATGAGTTGAACATATATTGTTATCAATTTCCTTGTTACCTTTAGTTTTAGTGATAAATTTTTAGTTAAGAATATGGAATGTATTCATGGATGTGCATCCTCTCATTGAGGTCATTTCTCTTAGATTAATTAGATGCCTTCAAGATTAGAAGTTATGGGAATGGTTGTTATTAGACTAGATTGTACCAATCACCCCTCATCCTACATGTGAGGCGTACAAGGTGGCATCATAAACTTGATGTCATTGAATGCGCTTAGTATGTTTTCCCTAGTTATATATCTTTCTTGAGTTCCAATTTAATTTTTTTGGGGGTTTTAACTCAATCAATATATATAACTAGGGAAAACATACTAAGCGCATTTGGTGACATCAAGTTTATGTTGCCATCTTGTACACACCACACGTAGGATGAAGTGGTCGATACAATCTAGTCTAATAACAACCCTTCCTATAACTTCTAACCTTGAAGGCATCTAATTAATCTAAGAGAAATGACCTCAATGAGAGGATGCACATCCATGAGTAAGTTCCATATTCTTAACTAGAGATTTATCTCTAAAACTAAAGGTAACAATGAAATTGATAACAATATATATTCAACTCATTCTAATCAAACAACTAAAGACTAGATAAAATTAATCAATATTCCAAAATTATATTAAAACAATAGAGCATGAAATGAATTTGAATGTGTTTAATTATTTGATTGAATTGCATACTAATATTTAGTCTTATAACTTGGGACAAACATTATCATATAATTCTAATTCATCTTATATACATTTTAACTATAAAATAAATTTTTAAATTTAAAGTTTGTATTAATTTTAAGGTTTTTTTGACCAATATTTTTTCCTTACATTTATGGACAATTCAAATATGACTATTTTGTTTAATCAGTATTCAAAATTAATATACTTGAAAATATCTCAAGTCTAACTTTGAGGTTTGAATTATTGGAAGTAATTGAAGTTGAATAATAAATCTTAAAGTTAATAAGATAATTAAAGAGTTTACTTAATTTTCTTAAAAAGGAAAAGATAGTCTTTTAATTTTTACCAACAATAAAACAATAATTTAAGAACAAGTTAACTAAGAATTTAAATTTTTAACAAGAAACTAATTTCCAACTAACTTGAAACTCTATATAATCTGATTACTCTTGGATTTCCATTTACATTCTTTCTTTTAAAATTAATTCTTCAATCTATTTTCGTTCATTTCTTTTCTTTTCCATTTGATTGATTATTTGAAATGAAAACTATATGTGTGTGTGTGTGTGTGTGTTCATAAATAATTGTTGTAGTTTGGAAAGAGGAAGAAGATGAAAGAAACATATTTTAACTCTCTTGTTTTAATATGATTTCATGAAATTCCTACTTGGTTCTATTCTCAAATTTGTTTGTCAAATTGTTTTTAGTTTTTAAGTAGAGGATAGTAATGTTGTAACCATAATTTTTAATTGGATTACTAGAGGGTTATCTAATGTTTGGATATGTCGTAAAAATCTATGTTTTAAAGAAACCCTTTAAATTTAATCTTCTAATTATTTGTCCATTATTCTATGTGATCAAATATGTAAGAATGTTTTATGACAAATTATTATTGTTGTAGACATCCAAATTTGACCACTCCCACATGGTCAAACTCGTCTACTTTATTCGTCTATTTCATCAATATTAATTGAAAGATTTATTTAATTAATATTTCACCTTCTACCTAAGGTTTCTAAAGTATTTAATTTAACAATTAAATACTTTACCTTTCATATTTCCTCTCTAAATTAAATAAACATATCAATTTATTTAATTTAGTCATTTGACCTTTTGAATTAAATCAATTTAAATTCTTCTTTTTCTCTCTCCTTGTCACATCCTCCATAACCCTCTTCTAATCTGGATTAGTTTAATTGATCCATGATTAGGATGTGCACACTCTTAATCAAGATTAATTTCACATCCTCTATATTCTCCCACTTGCTTCTAATCCCTCATTAATTTTCTTAATCATGTATTTGCACAACTTTAATCTAATACCCTTGCTACATTTAGCATACCTTTTTTGGTCAACCTTCACATTTTCCACATTTGACATTGACCCTCTCCCCCATGTGAATTTTTAATTCACATTTATGCATCCAAGACTCCTCTCTTCCCCATGTGAATTTTTAATTCACATTTATCCTTCTAAGACTCTTCTTATTCCCATGTAGAGTTCTAGAACCTTTGACTTGTCACATCACTCATATGTGTCAAAATCCTTCTTTTTGGGAACCTTCTCTTGTCCACAAGATATTCCCAATCATGTGAATTTAATTCACATTTATTTCTCCAACTACTTTCCTCTTCCCCATAGAGATTTTTGAGGAGTACTCAAATTTCTCATATGTCACTTTCCTCTCATGTGGGAACAAAAAATTCTTTTTTGAGGAAATCTTTTCATCTCCCAAGGTACTTTCAAAGTACTTGTCCTTCCTCCACATCATTTGTACCCTTTCCATCTCACCATGTCCTTTGGACACTTCATCCTCCACATGTCAAGATGTGAGGGCTTGTGAGTCCTCAACTCACCATAGCCCTTCATCTTGGCCATGGTGGCTCAATTCTGACCGTTGAATTCTCTAGAGAATTCAATTTCTTCTATAAATACCTCCCCATTTTTAGGAATTCATACAACTTAGACATTTTAGCACCCTTATGCTCTCAAATTTTCAAGCCATCTTTTTGAATTCTTAGAACTTTCACTAGCTCTCATCTTCATTGCATCCACATTGCTCATTTTATCATGTACTCACCTTACACCCATTTTCATCACATATTTGTCATCCAAGGAGCATACACATCAAGTTGCATCAAGGGCCAACCAAGGAACAACATAGATAAAAGGTATACTTCTTGCTTTGTTTTCTTCTTTTATTTGTGTTAAATGTAGCCCAATCATGAGGTGGTCTTATGTTATTTCATTTTGCATTTCTAGTTAAGTCTTGAAAATTTAGATAGAAAAACACTTGTTCACATTTTTGGCACGCTTGGTGGGACCCACAGATGGGTCCCTTTAGTTTCACGTTTGTTGTTTTTGGAATTTTTATAAGTTAGGGTAACAAAGAGGCATACATGCCCTTGCAGAGGGGCGAACTTGCCCAAGGAGGGGTGAAATTTCCCACAAACAGGAAAACCTTCTCTTTAGGGTCACCCTTTTGAGTATCAGAATCTATTTTTAAGCCTTGTTTTTAGACTATTTTCTACAAAGGGGTGAACCTTCCCTTACAGAGGGGTGAACCTGCCCTTGACACAGGTGAAACAACATTCAGATTCTTATTTTTAGCCTTTGTTTCTGATTGTTTTCTATAGAGGGGCGAACCTACCCTTGACACAAGTAAAACAACATTCAGATTCTTGTTTTTGGCCTCTGTTTCTGACTATTTTCTACAGAGGGGTGAACCTGGCCTCACAGAGGGGTGAACCTGCCCTTGACATAGGTAAAACAACATTCAAATGCCTATTTTTAGCCTTTGTTTCTAACTGTTTTCTATAGAGGGGTGAACCTGCCTTGAATAGAGAGTTTTGCAAGGTAAAAATAGTGGGTAAATCTCATTTTCAGATTCTGTTTTGGATTATTTTTTATTATTACTGACCCTAACCTGTCATGTTGGAATTTGTGTTAGTTTTTCTAACATTTGTGTAACTATCAATGCTTATTGAAGACCAAGATATAAACTTCTAACATATTTGTTGCAGGGTGGATGGATCCGATTGTTAGCTAGTTGTTTGTTGTTTCATTTTTTCTAATATCTAGGAACATAGTTTAATTAGGGGAGAGTCAACTATTTTGTTTGTCATGTCTTCAAAAAGTCCATTTTGTGTCACCTAAGGACACTATTTTGTCTGCTTTCCTCATAATCTCCGTGGTGAGCCTCGGGAGGAGTAGCCACAAAATCCAAGTAGTGTTTTCATGACCTGGGTTGGGATTTCCTATCACCCCAACGGATGATCCTGCAACCACTTACCAGCTGGGTATACAAAGGGGGGGAGAGCCAAAGTTGTACCCTAATCTAGTCACGTCATGTCCGTGGAGAATGGGCTAGGTGTATACTTAGATAGATGTGAAGAGCTGGTCTCAGCCTCAAGTCTCACTGCCTCTACTCACGCCTTGTGATGGGCTGTGTTCAAGTGGTCAGGCTCTCACATACCGGAGAGTATATCAAGTACCTCGACTTTGTTCATCCTAGATTAAGGACTGTGTTGGCCATACCTTTAACACTAATCGTAGGATTGTGCAGTGTAAATTGTCTTCTTGTGTAAAATTAGTGATTTTTTGTCAAGTCAACCTTATTGCTTGTTGTTTGCTATGTTTTTGGTCCTTTCCATAGCTATTTTCACTTAAGTCAAGTCCAAGCTTTTTGGTTGAGGGGCAAACCTACTCTCTCTCATTTTAGCCTTGACCAAAATTTATTTTGTTAGAATTGTCAATCCTTTTAACCAAACAAGTGAACCCATTTCAAAGGTGAACCTTCCTCAAGATCAACTTGTTTTTTGTTAGAATTCATCAATCTTTTTACCAAAATGTTTAACCTACCCCTCTAGCAGAACCTACTCCTCCTCAGACCAGCTGTTAGCTTGTTTTTGGTTAAAATTGTTAGAATTTTCATCACAGCTTAACTCGCTAGGTTTGGGTGAACTTATCCCAAGTTGTGAACCCACCCCCAAAGCACTAATTTCACTTGTTCACTATTCTCAGCACCCATTTTCCCGCTTCCGAAAGTACTCCATTTATTCATTTCAAGTATTCATCTCCCCATTTCAAGTGTCTGTTGCCCATTCCGACACACAACTCCGCTTATCCGCTCCAAACACCCATTATTCGTAGAACCCGCTTTAACATTCACTTTAACCTATTCTTCATTGTTATTAAGGGAATCTCGTCTCATTGTTTATGATCTCATTTCACTGCTCTCTGTGGAACCCTGCTCCATCATCTAGTAAGTTTGTTTCACCACTTTTTAGGCTCGTTTTCCCATTTAGATAGCTTGTTTGATCTTGTTTCTGATTTAAACAAGTCCAAAGAAACTATTCAGGCGACCATGCCCCTTGAATAGTCAACTATGCCCAATTCAAAGAGTCAAATAGTTGGGGACCTAAAACCTTATCATTTGCTGTGATCTAAACACTTTCATCCCCTTTCGTCCACTCATAATTTATCATTTGTACTTTCCAAAGGTCATTCCATCATCACCCGCATCATATAGGCACTCTTAGAGCATCTCTAGGTTGCATCATTCATCATCGTTCTCTCGATCCAAATCCCCTAAACCTTGTTTTAAAGGTTATTATCCAAATTGACCTAGGCATTTGAATCTGATCTTTATCATACACATCAGTGATTGTCTTTGGCCCAATCAATCCACTTCTATATTGAGGTGGATTCGGTGCTGTAAGTCATCATCCTCAGCCCAATCAATCCATTTCCATCTCAAGGTGGATTCAGTGCCATGATCCTCTATCTATCCTTCAATCCAATCAACCAATGCCTTAAGTCACCTAGGGTAATTTATGAACTGGGTTTAGAATCCCTTACATCATCCATCATCTAATCTTGTCAGTCATTTCATCAAACGATCCTAATCTATCATCTTATCCTATCCAATCATCCAATCAATCCTTATCAAATCATCCTATCCTATCCAATTGTCCAATCAATCATATCTCAATCATATCCAATCATCCAATTTTAATCCTATCCAATCCAAACATCCAATCAACCCTTATCCAAATTATGAATCCTTTCAATTCAATCTAATCCTATCCAACCATCCAATCAATCCAATCCAAACATCCAATCAACCCTTATCCAAATTATCAATCCTCTCAATCCAATCTAATCCTATGAAACCATCAAATCAATCTTATCCAATCGTCCAATCAACCCTCATCTAATCATCTGATCTCATCATCTCATCAATCAATCCTTTATCCAATCCAAATCAATCTTAAAATTTTCATTTAATTCATCCTTGCATCTAATTCTACCTAGTAGTTTTTCATTTTCATGTCTGTTCAAACTAGATCACAAACCAAGAAGCAAATAGCACAACAACAAGGTCAAGGTTTCTAGCCAAACATCCCTCAAGACCCTAACAATGGGGCAAACATCTCTCAAGATCCCAACAACGGTGTAAACGCCTCTCAGGATCCTAACAATGGTGTGAACATCCCTCAAGACCCTCATAACGATGCTTCATCACAATCTAATACCGACGGTCAAAACTCTTCACTACCTAGTGACAAAAACATGATCAATCAACCTGAAGTCACCATTGATGAATACCTAAATAATCCCGCTAATGTTTAGATGATAGATCACCTCCTTGACGAATGTGGGGATAAGATCCTTGCTACTTTACTCATGAAGGGATTCAAAATGCCATCTGGTTTTGACATGTCACAATACACCAACACCTAGCCCCCTCCAGTGCATCAAGACCCAGAGAATGTTCCCATAAATTCCTATGTTCATGAGGGTACACCCATAGATAATTGGTATCATCCTGAGTTTGGGAATGTTGTGATACATCAAGTTGCCAATTATCCTCCCCTTACATCTGCAACCTCTATGGTACCATCTGATCCTTATGATCCCTATGCCTATGGTATGCCACAAAACATCTTGTTTTCTCCACCACTCCCACCTCATTATCCTGATTAGCCACCCGTCAACACTGGGGGCAATCCTTTTCTTGCACTGACACTACCATGACCTGTACACATAAATCTCTTACCACCCCCTCAAAATCAATCTATTGCTTTGTAGGCACTGCCACAACATGCAACTATCCACTCACAAGCACCACCACAACATACCACTGCCTTCTCTATCCCCATACAACAACATCATCAACAAACCTTGCAACAAAACATTTTGATTTTGGAATAGAACATGCCACAAAAAAATGTTCCAAACCCATAGCAGAATACTGTCACTCATGTACAACCTTTGCATCGGGCAACACAAACTGCATCACACCCTCAAAAACCACCTCATGGTGCTACTACAATAGTCCCACAACAACACATCCCATCTCACCCTCCTTATCAACAATCACATATGCACGTTCCCACACAAATGCAACATAATCCTCTCGTGCAATATCTCTACCATCCATCCAACACATACACTACTTATGCAAAACTGAATATTCATGTGGCCTCATAATCCACCTCAGACACAACCACCTCCTTACACAAATCCCCTGCAATCGCACACCAACCCATACCAACAGTAGTCTAATCCAAAATAGCCTCCATATGTCATGCCACAACCTAATGTCACATATAATTATGAAAACAATCCCTATTATGCTCAGCAGTAGCCTTTACACCAACAAAGTGCCTCATCCACATCTTACACACAACAACAAGCACCCCATCAACATTATCAGCAACAACCGCCTAATCAACAAGGGGCATCCACATCATCATACTACCAAGCTCCTCACAATACCCCATCCACTTCATATTATCAGCAACAGCCACCTCAGTAATAGGCACCCTCCACCTCTTATTACCAAAATATGTCATCATCCTATCTGCCTTACGTTAATTATCCACAACCCGCTTATGCTAATCAGTATCAACCTACACCCTCATATGATCCCAATGCTTTCATCCCATCTTCATCATATCAATATCCACCCAATTTGTGTAATCCAACTCCACCCACCAATAAAGAGCTAGAGGAGCTTAAAGTTGCATTAAAATACCTTCAAGCAGGTACATCCAAAAAATCCTTCAAGTTTGAGGAGATTTTCCCATATCTGTTTGATTCTTCAATTTCACTTATCCCCTTTCCAAAGCATTTCGAGATACCCAAGTTTGAAAAGTATACACGAACTAAAGATCCAAAGGCCCATCTAGAGGAGTTCTATGCACAATGTCAGGATGTCCAACATAATGACAATTATCTCCTACGCCTATTCCCTAGAAGCTTAGGAGGGCCAGCCTTAGATTGGTTCATGGGTCTCAAGAAGGGGATAGTTTCTTCCTTCACGGATATTTCTGAACATTTTTTCAAATAGTTCTCCTTTAATTTGGAGGACATTGACAATCTAGACCTCTTGAAAGAGAAGCAATGTGATGGAGAAAATTTTGCTAAATACCTACAAAGGTGGTGAGCTGTAGCTATTCGTATGAAGTCCCCTGCCAACGAGATAGAAATGGTCACCCTTTTTGTGGCTAATTCCCATCCCAAACTAACGCATGCTCTTAATCTTCATTGTGTCACTACCTTTGTAGAGGTTATCGAAAAGGGCCCCATCATTAAGAGAACGCTTCTCGCTAAAGGAAAAATTAAACTGTACAACTCAGATAAGGACAAGTCATCTAGTGACAAATCCCATTATTGGAATAAGAACAAGAATGTAGTCAACAATGGCGTCACTAATACTAAACATGTTCAGGTGGCCAATACCTCCTAGAGGCAAAAACCATCCATGCCCAATGTCATATATGTGCCACAGGGGGTGCCTCAACCCCCTGAAAAATCCAATCAAGGGAATGGTAAACGTCAATACACTCAATTAGGAGAACCCTTGAGAACTGTCTTCAATAAGATGTTATAGGTCAATTACCCGATTACATATCCTATGACCAAACCACCTGATGAATCCAAGCCTAAACCAACCTAGTTTAATATTGTGAGTTTCACAAGATTAAAGGGCATACCTTAAATAAGTGTCAAAGTCTAAAAACGTACATCCAAGATCTTATAGATCGAGGAGATATCCATGTGGATGCCAACTAGGCCTCATCATCCAATGCTCAGTTACAAATATATCAAAATGCTTTCCCCAAGCATAACCAAGGTCCTAGCACATCCAACACAAATCCTGGCCCTAGTAACAATAACAACTAGGATAACAACACTAATAATATCACCTACAAGAATGTCCTGCTTAACTATGAGACTCTCATCATGCATATTGGGCAAGCGGAACCGCATGTGTCTATGATACATTTAAAAGGAAAGGAGCCTCAATGCGCTGTTACCACTCACCGCACTTGCATCACTATCCTAGGAGCTTCCATGTCAGCCCCATCACCTCCTGTGAGATCTCAGTATAACATCCTTGACCATCTAGGAAAGACCGCAACACAAATATCTATCCTAGATTTGCTAAAGTCTTCTCCTGTATATCAGGACATCTTGACAAAAGCTTTACAGAATTCCCATGTCCCCAACGAAGCTCTGGTAGGACACCTTTCATCAACTTACCAACTAGGTTTCAGTCAAAACAACATTCCTACCATCAATTCCAATCACAATCGACCTCTCCATATAGAGGTTCTCATTGCTCGACATAAAGTAAAGAGGGTCTTGATAGATAATGGCTCTGCTCTCAATCTCTATACATTAAAGTTCATAAAGCAGGTAGGATATACCCACGCTGATTTAAGTAATCAGATCATCACTATAAAGGTTTATGATAATGTAGACAGGGATTCTAAAGGGGTTATTGAGCTTCCAATTCAAGTTGGCCCAATTATACACTACACTACTTGTCATGTCCTTGATCTGGACCTCCCCTACAATCTTATTCTCGGCCGACCATGGATCCATACCATGCAAGCCGTCCCATCTACCTATCATCAATGCTTGAAGTTCCCATTTAATGGAATGAAAGTTATGATACAAACTAATCCCCAACCATTTGAATAATGTTTTTCATTCGAAGCTTCTTTCCCTCATTCCCATTATTGTCCAAGAGTGGAAATGGGACCACCTCCAACATCCTCATCCTATCCATCATCCAATTCATCACCCACCACCTCATCTGTTCCATCTTCTACATCTGATTCCACTATCACCAAGGTTCAAATCATTGACAAGGGATGTAGTATGAGATGCATACTACTTTGAACGTGGCAACCATGCCACCCTCACCACACACATATGGTCAACCCTTCAAGCCTGCACCGAAGGAAGAACAAAAGACAGTCACCTTGAGATCCAAAAATGTGGGAACTAGCACTTATGTACATCTCCAATGTTACCACAATATATGCTTGAAGATGATATAAGTCAATGGATATATCATGAAGAACCTAAACCTACTCCCCCTTTAAAGGAATATTTTCAAGAGATGTATCCTTGGCACTCTAAGTACGCTGAGAAACACAATTATCAAGGGGGAGGTCTTGGTCCAAAAGAGCTAGGAAGAAAGCAGTCGATTGACACTTCCATACATCCGAAGAATTCAGGCTTAGGCTATGATAAAAAGAAAAAGGGTCCCGCAGCATCGACTAGTACTTCTAACAACGTTAGTGCAGGTGATGGTCTTTGGAAGATATACTAGAGAAAGAGTGTATCATACATGTGTACGATGATGTAGATCATGTAGACCTCTCCTCCATGTTTGAATGCCTATCCATTTGCACCATTAGCCTTTCCCTCTTCCATCCTGAACTCATAGATTGGGACCTACGCGAAAGCACACCTATCAACTCACTTACCTCAGTGGATACCTATGTACACCTCATGGGATTGGGGGAAGATAAATTCCCTAGTCGTAAAAATAAGAAAAAAAAAATCCAAAAGGGTTAGCTAGTGAAAACCTCTTTGAGGCACTTTTTGACTTAGAAAAAGTCAAAACAAAGGATGTATTAGATGGTGAAAACCTCAATGAGGCCCCGGAAGATGGGGACATTCATCTTCCCCTTGTGGGAACACAATGGTCTGAATGATCATCTATATTTATAGAGGAAACACAAGAAATGAATTTGGGAACTGAAGAGGATCCCAAAATTACCTATGTAGCCAAGGCATTATCAAAAGAAGAATATTCTACCATCTCCAAGCTTCTTAAGGAAAGCAAGATCAATTTCGATTGGGCATATTCAGATATGCCCAGGTTAGACCCTGCTTTGGTAGTACACCATCTAGATGTGCACCCTGATGCAAAACTAGTTAAGCAGAAGCTTCACAAAATGCACCCGCAAGTTGCCCTATTGTTCAAGAAAGAATTGGAGAAGTTGTTTGAAGCCAAATTTATAAGACCCATTGATTACTCTGAGTGGATCTCCAACATCGTACTAGTAGCCAAACCTAATGGGGATGTCAGAATATGTACAGACTTCCATGACCTCAACAAGGCTTGTCCTAAAGATGACTTTCCTTTGCTGAACATAGATATGCTGGTTGATTTAACTACAAGACATGAGATATTGTCCCTCATGGATGGATTTTCTTGATACAATCATATCAATATTGCACCTGAGGACCAACATAAAACAACATTCACTACACCTTGGGGTACATTATTCTATAATGTCATGCCTTTCAGTCTTAAGAACAAAGGGGAAAACTACCAACACACAATGATTGTCATATTTCATGATCTTATCCACATCATCATGGAAGACTATGTTGATGATCTATTAGGAAAATTGAGAACCAAAGCAGAATGCCCTATAGTCCTAAGGAAGATATTTGAGCATCTAGAGCACTACAAGTTGCACCCCAATCTGAAAAAGTGTGTGTTTGGGTTACATTAGGAAAGTTGTTGTGCTTCATTGTCTCCAGGAGAGGTATAGAAGTAGATCTGGCCAAGTTCAAAGAAATTATGGATATGCCTCCACCGCACAATCTGAAATAGTTAAAGAGTCTCCAAGGTAAGCTACAGTCCATCAAAAGATTCATAGCATAGTTAGATGACAAGTTTCAACCATTCACCCACCTCCTGAAAAATAATACATCCTTCAAGTGGGATCCTATGTGTCAGCAAGGTTTTGACAAGATTAAGGAGTACTTGGATCATCCTCCCATCCTTATGCCCCCAATCCCAAGGAAGCCACTCTTATTGTACATCTTAGCTACCTCAGTGGCACTGGGGCCACTACTAGCACAACATGATGAGTTATCCAGAGAATGATCAATCTACTATATCAGTCGAACCTTAGTTGGTTATGAGCTCAACTAATCTTCAATAGAGAAGGCCTGCCTAGCCATAGTTTTTTGTTCACATAAGCTTAGACATTACATGCTCAGTCATCTAGTCAAGTTAATATCAAAAGTTGACCCGCTGTAGTATTTGCTATCTAGAACAACTTTGACTGGATGAATGGCTAAATGGGTCATGTTTTTGAGCAATTTTGACATAGAATATGTGGACCACAAAGCTATTAAGGGTCAGGTGATAGCAGATCAATTAGTCGATGCTCCCCTAGTTGATGCACATATTTTGGTAACAAAATTCCATGATGAAGTCTTTACAGTAGCAAAAGCCACCACATGGACACTATATTTTGATGGGTCATACACACATAACGGATCGGGGGAAGGCATCATGTTTGTCACCCCCCAAGGTGATTACATCCTGAAATAATTTAGACTAGCCTTTCCATGCACAAACAATATAGCATAATATGAAACTCTTCTCACCAACCTTAGAATCATAATCAAATGGAATATCACTCACTTAGGGGTCTTTTGCAATTCACAATTAGTCATCAAATAGTTCAATGATGAGTTTTTAACAAAGGATGAGAAGTTGTTACCTTATAAACGCATGGTCGATGATTTCAAGAAGTCTTTCACCTCTATTCAGTTTGACTAGATCCCCAGAGTATAGAACAAAGCTGTTGATGCAATGGCTACAATTGGTTCCTTAATTGACATGCCTAAGGATCAGACAAAGTGTGAATTCCTGGTTGAACAACTTTCAATCCCTGCATATGATGTCCTTAAGACTGAGATGGTGTGCGAAATCGTAGGTCCTGCCTCCCCATGGTATCATGAGATCTATGCTTACCTTCACGACAACATCCTACCTGCTGACCTTACCCAAAATCAATGCAAGTCATTCATCCAACGTACATCCCATTACATCATCATAGGTGATACTCTTTATCATTGTAGATATGATGGAACTCTTCTTCGGTGTCTAAACGAGGTTGAAGCTCACACTGCATTAACAAAAGTACATAGCGATGTTTATGGGGCCCACTCAAACGGCATGGCCTTAGCTAAGAAAATTATCAGGGCTGGTTACTATTGGCCTACATTGGAGCATGAATCTTGTGACTTCGTGAAGAAATGCTTACCTTTCCAGCAACATGCGGACCTGATACATGCTCTTGCTCAAGATCTGCAACCTATCATCGCACCATGGCCTTTTTCTCAGTGGGGTTTTGATTTAGTTGGAAATATATATCCTCCATCCTCCAATGGACACACCTTCATTATCACTACTACTAGAGTACTTCACTAAGTGGGTGGAAGCTATATCACTCTCCTAGATAACGAGTATTCAAATATCCAAATTCATCCTTTACCATATTATCTGCAGATATGGAATCCCCCCCACCATCATTTCCGATAATGGTAAACCATTCAAAAACCAAGCTGTAAAAGAGGTATGTGACACCTTTCATAGCCAACATCAGTGGTCCATGCCCTATTATCCTCAAGGTAATGGAGAGGTGGAAGCCACTAACAAAACTTTGATCAAAATCTTGAAAAAAGTTGTCAACAGTACTGGTTGAGATTGGCACCTCCACATTCACCCTGCCCTTTGGGCTTACCACACATCCATTCACACTACCACTGGAGCCAGTTCATATTCCCTCGTTTATGGTGCTAAATCCATCTTTCCGATTGAAGTTGAGATCCAATCTCTAAGAATATGTTTGAAGAATCTCATCACTGAAGAAGACTCACAGATTCCTCGCCTCACTCAATTGGAGCTCCTAGATGAAAAGAGGATCAAAGCATACAATCATCTTCAAGTGCATCAAAATTGTCTCATGAGAATTTACAACAATAAATTTCATCCCCATCAATTTAATATTGGAGATCTAGTTCTTAAAGAGAATCAATGTACCCAACAGGACTGAGACAAGAAGGGAAAGTTTGAACCTAATTGGTTGGGTCCTTATGTTATTATAGAAAAGTATGGATCAGGGGCATACCACCTTGCCACACTTGAAGGGGAGCCCCTCAAAGAGCCTATCAACATCATACACTTGAAGAGGTTCTACACCTAAATCAGCTGGGGTATCCTATCCTATCAAAATCTAAAAAAATACAAAAAAATTCAAAAATTCAAAAATCCAAAAAAAAATAGTAAAGAGAAATAAATTCATCCTATGGTGAAAACCACCCTTGGTGGTGGATAAGTATGATTGGTGAAAACCTGGTAATAGGTATCATCCGTAGAGAGCTTAATCATTATCTACCTTGTGTCCTAGTTACTGCATGTCTTCATCCATCCTATCCTCACATCCAATTCCTAACATCTTATTCTATCCTATCACATCATTTGCATCTCATCCTTGGCCAATTGGTATTTTTTTATTGAGCATTGGATGATTACCAGCTATCCTTAATATTGAGCTTTGGTCTTAGTCAGGGAATTTTGACTGTCATGTTTTGGTCATCCATCATCTATCTCCATTGTCCCCTTTTCGCTCTTATCCATGGTCAGTCGTTGTCTATTCTTTTCTGAACTACGTTGCCCCTATGCTTTCACATAGGCAAGGTTGATCTTTTGATCCACCCCTAGGGCTTTGTTTTCCTTTGTTGTCGTCCATCATCTGTCTCCATTGTCCTCTTTCCACTTTTATCCATGGTCTTTTCTAAACTACGAGGGCTCTGTGCTTTCAAATAAGCAAGGCTAATATTTGATCAGCCCTCGAGCACCTAGGTCGTCAGGGTGTGTCGGTCATGTGTCAGTTTTTTGTCTTGTCTCTTGTGTTGTGATGTCAAGTGTGTCCCTATCTAGCTGGTTCTTCACAAACAGGATCCTCTAGTATCAAAAGATCTGATTAGTGTCAAAAATCTTGCATCATGTGGGTCATCTTAGTTTAGTATCCATCATCGGTCTCAATAGGATGCATCCTTCCTAATAGACCTCATTAATCCCATCCATCCTCTCGATCCTATGGAAAAGGATGTTTGAACTTGATTATGATCTTTTGATGCTTTTGGATTTTGTTTATTTTTTGAGCTCCCTATTACAACTATTCAAGGTCGCCATAATCTATCATATTATGGTGTGTTTTGATTGGTTAACATAGGGGCATATCTTGATCATTTATTGTTGTTGTCTGTTGGGTTGTCCCACCCAGTACCCACCAGGATCTCCAAGATCTTGTGTTACGTTAGGAAATCCCTTTGTGCTTGTGGTTATCCCAATGCGTAGCCTGACCAAAGTCTTTTTCGCTTTGGGGTGTTGGGATAACCTTGTCTGTTGTGTTTGTTTTATGCATTAGATGCTAACTTGTCTTGGTTTCATAGACCCTGGCACCTGGTGTCTTATGCTATAGCAAAAATCAGTGCTTTGAAGATGGAAAATTAAATTAGGTTTTCATTTCATAATCAATTATGTTGCATTCATCCCTATCCATTAACCTATGATTTTGGTCGTGCAAATATTCACCTTCTCTCTCTTGTTCTTCTTAGGATATCAATGGTTTTCGACAGGTGCAATTTCACACCATTTACCTACATTCCCATGCAGGTCCTTATTGACACTTAAGTTTATTACATGTTGCATTATAGGTTCATTTCATTTTATCCCAAGTGCATTATCATTATATATTAAGTTGTTAGGATAATCATATTTGGTTATTCTAAGCATTTTAGATTAATTTTCACATCCATACATATTAGTTTATATCATTAACATATTACATGCATCGCCACCTACATCACAAAATTTTAAAGTCCATATCCATCATACATAAAATCATAAAACATGCATCACATCTTGCATTACACATGTTAGTTGCATCCATATAAGTATCAACATATAACATCATAAACATGCACATGTATTACATCATCATGATCACCCATCATAAAATCATAAACATACACATATGCATAAATAGAATCACCCATCATATACATAACATGGTGTCAATAAGAGTTGTCGTACATCATATAAATATCCAAATCAAATGTCCATCACATAGCCCATAATAATGTCCATCAATACCATCAAAACACATATACATTTCATACACTCTATATACATCATAATCACAAAATAAAGTATAGGTACAAGGTTCTGAATCAAATAATCTGTACTGTCCACCCTACACCTATCAAAATTTGGTATCCTGTCATCTGCCAAAAGAGCTACTCGCATTTGACCTCTATGGAGAGTCGAGCACTGACCCTCTACGAGGGAGGGTCCCCTATGAGTCACTGTATCCTTGGGTCCATGTCCCTAGTGACTACGATCATGTGGGCATCTAAGGAGCCTATCAGACATAATGAAATGTGCACTGTGTTAGATCTAGAAACACATGTTGATAAGCAACCATCCAGTAGGTCACCTCCCTCATGTACTGATCTCTCTACGTAGCCTGATACTTGGCTGCATTCCCCTCATGTCTATATCTGTCTCGATCCCCACTAATGGATTTTTGCTCCTGCGTCGATGCCTCCTGTGCCAACCTTAGCTAATCTCTCTCTGCTCCTAGCCATGACACCTGCTCTCACCCATGGCACCTGCTCTGTGGCCCTATCCCTCTCATCCTGCATTTGTGCCTGCATAGCCTGTATCTATGCCTGCAATCTCTACACCTCTAGCCCTATCTC